>JALPQI010018093.1:0-19048 GCA_025490895.1 Thaumatotibia leucotreta
CTTATGCAAAGACAGTTAGCTGCCTTTCGCTTACGATTGACGATTAAACGTTAGCGATTGGCAACTTGGCTAAGCATGCTGGTGTGCTTATCTGTTTGTATAACCTCCAGGTTACAAGGTGAGTACAGGGAAGATGATCCACGTGGATTTTTGTTCGGACTCGTCGATGCCCGCGGTGAACTCCCGCTGCAGGCTGCGGGCTAGTTCGTCGCAATTATTCTTATTCTTATTCCTATAGAGCACCTGGAGCGCGCGTACCAGCTCGCGCTGCAGGCAGCGGGCCAGTTCGTCGCCTTGTCCTATAGAGCAGTCACCTGGAGGTGCGCCACGTTGTTGTCGACGCGCTGCCGGCGGAGGCTCTTGTTCTCGTTCTCGAGCTCGTCGATGCGCGCGGTGAGCTCGCGCTGCAGGCAGCGGGCCAGTTCGTCGCCTTGTCCTATAGAGCAGTCACCTGGAGGTGCGCCACGTTGTTGTCGACGCGCTGCCGGCGGAGGCTCTTGTTCTCGTTCTCGAGCTCGTCGATGCGCGCGGTGAGCTCGCGCTGCAGGCAGCGGGCCAGTTCGTCGCCTTGTCCTATAGAGCAGTCACCTGGAGGTGCGCCACGTTGTTGTCGACGCGCTGCCGGCGGAGGCTCTTGTTCTCGTTCTCGAGCTCGTCGATGCGCGCGGTGAGCTCGCGCTGCAGGCAGCGGGCCAGTTCGTCGCCTTGTCCTATAGAGCAGTCACCTGGAGGTGCGCCACGTTGTTGTCGACGCGCTGCCGGCGGAGGCTCTTGTTCTCGTTCTCGAGCTCGTCGATGCGCGCGGTGAGCTCCCGCTCGGCCGCCTCGCGCTCCGCCGCGTGAAGCCGCGCGCGCACCAGCTCGCGCTGCAGGCAGCGGGCCAGTTCATCGCTGCCTTGTCCCTCCGTGCCCTCGAGGGATGATTGTCGGGAGTTGTTCTAGAAAATAGTAGATTGCGTCACAAGGTATTAAAATTTTATGTTAACAGCGTGGGCGTATTTTGAATCCTGAATGGAGCGACGGATTCCACAATTGAATCCTGAGCGTAATGAAGGATTCAAACGTTAACGCCCAAGACGAAATAATTTTGATACCGTGTGACACATACTGCACACCACCTATGAGAAAAATAAAATACATCACATATTTAATATTCAAGCAAATAATCGATGCTGAAGAAATTTTTATCAATTATGAACGTACTGTTTATTTTCATGTTTCATTGTAATTTTTAGGCTAGCAATAGAAAGTCCTTGAACAGAAAAGTACCACTTTGATCCCTCCTAGCCGGGAAGAAAAGACCCGTATTCGAAAACGTGGTGTGAAAAAAAAATTGTCAGAAGCAGCTGGCATAGTTATCAATCAACGTCTCCTGAGCTGTTCCTGGGTAGTTCTATGCGATTATCAGTCGCAACAATAAAGTCATTACCATTCCCAAATTATTGACGAACTGAGTATAAAGAGTGGAGTCATTTTCGATTATCTTGTAGCAAACGCATGTTTGTCTGCTATTCTGGCATAATAGTCTCGTTTGCTTTTCTAAATAAAGTGGTGATGGTAATGAACAAAAAAATCGCGTAACAAAATCGCATAGCAACACCGTCCTAGTTACTCTGCCCTCACCTCGGCTATGGTCATCTCCAGGGAGCGGACCTCGTCCTGCATGACCGCGAGTCGTTGCTGCGCGTCCACGTTGGCGCGCCGCAGCGCCTGCACTTCCCGCGCGAGAGCGAACGTTTCCTCCTCGCCTTCCGCGCGGTCCACCTGCCCGCGGACCAGCCGCTCGGCTAACGCGTTTCCGAAACTTATGTACGGAATATCAGATGATATTTACCATTAGCTTTCGGTGAAGAAAAACAACGTGAGGAAGCCATACATCCGCGAAGAAATTCAAAGGTGTCTGTGAAGTTTCCAACCCGCTTAGGGCCAGCGTGGGACTATAGCCCAAAAGATATATCACATATTTGATATTTATGCAAATAATCGATTCTGAAGACATTTTTATCAATTTTCATATTTCATTGTAATTTTTTAGGCTGGCAATAGAAAGTCCTTGAACAGAAAAGTGCCGTTTTGATCCCTCCTAGCAGGGAAGAAGACCCGTATTCACATAGGTGGTGTGAAAAAAAGTATGTCAGAAGCAACTGGCATAATTATCAATCAACGTCTCCTCTAAGCTTTTCCTAGTTACTCTGCCCTCACCTCGGCTATGGTCATCTCCAGGGAGCGGACCTCGTCCTGCATGACCGCGAGTCGTTGCTGCGCGTCCACGTTGGCGCGCCGCAGCGCCTGCACTTCCCGCGCGAGAGCGAACGTTTCCTCTTCGCCTTCCGCGCGGTCCACCTGCCCGCGGACCAGCCGCTCGGCTAATGCGTTTCCGACTTATGTACGGAATATCAGATGATATTTACCATTAGCTTTCGGTGAAGAAAAACAACGTGAGGAAGCCATACATCCGCGAAGCAATTCAAAGGTGTCTGTGAAGTTCCCAACCCGCTTAGGGCCAGCGTGGGGACTATAGCCCAAAAGATATATCACATATTTAATATTTATGCAAATAATCGATTCTGAAGAAATTTTTATCAATTTTCATATTTCATTGTAATTTTTAGGCTGGCTAAAAGTCCTTGAACAGAAAAGTGCCATTTTGATCCCTCCTAGCAGGGAAGAAGACCCGTATTCGCATAGGTGGTGTGAAAAAAAGTATGTCAGAAGCAACTGACATAATTATCAATCAACGTCTCCTCTAAGCTTTTCCTAGTTACTCTGCCCTCACCTCGGCTATGGTCATCTCCAGGGAGCGGACCTCGTCCTGCATGACCGCGAGTCGTTGCTGCGCGTCCACGTTGGCGCGCCGCAGCGCCTGCACTTCCCGCGCGAGAGCGAATGTTTCCTCTTCGCCTTCCGCGCGGTCCACCTGCCCGCGGACCAGCCGCTCGGCTAACGCGTTTCCGAAACTTATGTACGGAATATCACATGATATTTACCATTAGCTTTCGGTGAAGAAAAACAACGTGAGGAAGCCATACATCCGCGAAGAAATTCAAAGGTGTCTGTGAAGTTCCCAACCCGCTTAGGGCCAGCGTGGGGACTATAGCCCAAAAGATATATCACATATTTAATATTTATGCAAATAATCGATTCTGAAGAAATGTTTATCAATTTTCATATTTCATTGTAATTTTTTAGGTTGCGAGCCTAAAAAATTACAATGAAATATGAAAATTGATAAACATTTCTTAGAAAGTCCTTGAACAGAAAAGTGCCATTTTGATCCCTCCTAGCAGGGAAGAAAAGACGGAAGTAGTCGAAAAGATGGTGTGAAAAAAAATTTGTGTCAGAAGCAGCTGGCATAATTATCAATCAATGTCTCCTAAGCTGTTCCTGGGTAGTTCTATGCGATTATCAGTCGCAACAATAAAGTCATTACCATTCCCAAATTATTGACGAACCGAGTATAAAGAGTGGACTCATTTTCGATTATCTTGCAGCAGACGCATGTTTGTCTGCTATTCTGTCATAATAGTCTCGTTTGCTTTTCTAAATAAAGTGGTAATGGTAATGAACAAAAAAATCGCGTAACAAAATCGCAGAGAAACACCGTCCTAGTTACTCTGCCCTCACCTCGGCTATGGTCATCTCCAGGGAGCGGACCTCGTCCTGCATGACCGCGAGTCGTTGCTGCGCGTCCACGTTGGCGCGCCGCAGCGCCTGCACTTCCCGCGCGAGAGCGAACGTTTCCTCTTCGCCTTCCGCGCGGTCCACCTGCCCGCGGACCAGCCGCTCGGCTAATGCGGAGCTCTCCTTTTCTAGCAGTTCTACTCGCTGCTTTAGTAGGCGGTTCTCTTGTCGAAGACACTGGACAGACAAGTCGTTTTGTGGTAAGTAGAAAAAATACATTGTTAAATGAGACAGTGCCCAACACGGCACATGTACAGTCAACCAATTTGATTCCTAGGCCACTGTAGAACTTTGTCGCATTAACTATTCATAGTCACGAATGACAACGTCTGTCTACGGGTCAAACGATTATCAACTTTCCAATCACAATACGAATTAACAGTAAAGAGTATAAACGTTTTAGCTCCGTGTCATGACTCAGAAAAAGAAGTAATTGACTGACAGACACAGACAGTGACAATTCAATCGAACCTTCTGTCGTCGATTTTAATCTAGTGAATATTAATAAAAATATTGAATTATGGATATGCCGGCAGCAAATATAATATTGCACCAAGAAGGCCACAGTAGACGTGACATAACAGAAATACTGAACATATCGGTAAGCAGTTTTACAAGAATGAACAGTATTCGAGAAAAAAATAGTATATTTTATATTAAATAAATATTACTTATTACTTTCAGCGAGCTACAGTGGACTTGTGGGTCAATCGATACGCAGCGGAAGGAGATTTAACTGATCATCGCAGTCAAAATCATGGTGTGAGGCGAGTTACTGACGAGCAAAGAACACAAATGGGTCGTCATTACGAACAGCACGGCTTCACCTCCACTAAACATTTTGCGGAGCAATTTAATGTCTGTGTCGAAACTATCAGAAAACATTTGCATTCCATGGGACTCCATCACCGGCATTATGCAAAAAAAATAGCTTTGACACAAAGATGATAGATTAGATTTCGCACGAAGGTATCTTCACTTCGATTGGACGAATGCTATATTTTCCGATGAGAAAACCTTCCAATCCAGTGAGACAGGTCGTCTGCACTTGTGGCGATATGATAACACTCGTTACACCGAAGACCACGTAGTCCCTAACCACGGGTCAGGCCGCATTAGTGTTAATATATGGGGCTGGATGAGTCTGGCAGGTGTGGGTGAATTGACTGAATATGCCTCCTAAAGCAAAGGCAACAGATTACCTCGATATTATGGAAGAAGTGATGCTGCCAACTGTGCGAAACTTCTATCCGCAAGATGATGTGCCTAAGTTTCATTTCGTCCATGATAACTGTCCTATACACAAGGCACGCATTGTATCAAATTGGTTTAATCAACATAGAGACGAAGTAACTGCAATTCCATGGCCTGCTAAATCACCAGACCTAAACCCCATAGAAAATTTGTGGGGCCTTATGTGTCAAATGTGGCATAATGAGAATGAGAGGACACGAGCTGCTCTATTATGACATTGTCATCTAGTTTGGGAGTCTTTGCGGATGTCAGACATTTGCACGGCGTTAGTAGAGTCAATACAGTCGCGACTTCTAAACGTGATACAAAATGAGGGTGCATTTACGCGGTATTAAAATAAAAGTAATTGTGTTTTAGTTCAGTTGTTATGTTAGATATTAAAGCATTTGTTAACGAGAATTTTCATTTTGTTCGTACTACCTAATCCTGCCTGCATTTAGTTAAATATTTGACGACAGGTTCGGCCTGGCCTAGTTGATAGTGACTTTAACTGTGAAGCCGATGGTCCTATTTTCGAATTCGTAAAGGCATGAAAACATTTTCTTATCTTTCCAAATGCTTCGTATGATTTTTCATACGAAGCATTTACCATTAACTTTCGTCTCCGTCACTCTTATACGCAAGTGCGACAGAGAAGGAAATAGTATTATTTCACTGAAGTTTTGACATAAAATTATTTTAATTTTTGATATCTAGCATAAAAGTTATTGACAAACTTATTTCCTATTAATTATCTATGACACATGTTCGCAAAGGCTCTTACGTCATCCCGACATGGATCACGCGACAATCAATGTCATAATAGAAGATAGGCAAACAAATTAATTCACTACGACATGGTTCTATAGTGGCCTAGGAATCAAATTGGTTGACTGTACATACCAACTCAACTCCGTATCCACACTTTATATTCCCAATCCAATTGCTTTATGCATCTGAGTATGTGACTTTATATTAGAATTTTCTTTGATTTCAGTAATAATTGTTCATTTGTTTTGAAAGTACGGCAATAATAATTAGCTAGAAATTGTACTTTAGGGCACTTTTCGAATAATTCGCCTAGTTGGTAGTGACCCTGCCTACGAAGCTGGAGGTTCCGGGTTCGAATCCCTGTCTATGCATTGAAATATCTATATGTATCTATTATATATATCGTCGCCTGGTACCCACATCACAAGCCTTAATTGAGCTCACCGTGGGACTAGGTCGATTTGTGCAAGATGTCTCAAGATATTTATTTATTTAATTGTAATTAGGTAGCTATATGTAGAACTGTATTGTTTTAGATTATTTCTTAGATTAACCGTCCATTGTGTAATTGTGTCCTGTATTTAAATATTAGAAAATAATCAAATTCAAAGTAACTTACCCTGAGTACCGCAATATCTCCCTGTTCTTTGGTCTTAATAACTGTGTACTCTTTTTCGAGTTTCTTCATTTTCTTAGGATTCACTTTTATCGAGTAAGCTAAATTCATGAAGGCATCCTGATCGGCTTCTGCTTTGGCGGGCAATTCCTTTTGTATGTACTGTAAAAAAACAGTGAGTACTATAATTTATATTTCTATCTAAGTCGGTCACATTTGTGTTTGTTGTTTATTTTAATAACCCTGATTGTTAAACTAGAAACAGTTAGTATGTGTCAATACTAAACGGCAGTTTGGATCCCAACCCAACACTCATTGCCCGTCGTTGTCATGATAACCATAGAGGTAAAGGGCGTTTATAAATATTACACAGCTCTTTATAGGCAATCAGCCACAGAAAAAAAAACCTTAGAACGAATGTCTATACCACCAGATAAAAGGATACTTCAAACAGATTTAAAAACGCCTAACTTTTTTTTTATGTTTTATTATACTGTACTATTGTATTATTTACGAATTAAATAGTATAGTTCGGCGAAATCAGTTCGTTTTATTTAATCGCAAGTTTGTGAAAAGCACTATACAAATCTCGGCGAGAAACAGGGTTACAGGCCGCGTATCCCTATCTGGCCTCAGTTGCTTCGGCCAGATATATCTACTTGGCCTGTACCCTTCGTTTCCCGTCCTCTATAGTAATGTACTATTATTTCATCATCATCATCATATCAGCCGAAAGACGTCCACTGCTGAACATAGGCCTCCCCCAAAGATTGCCACAATTATTTATTTATTTTTTATTACACATACAATTTCACAGCATTACAGAGATCCAAGGTACTGTGAAACTTAGACACAATTTAATAAATACAATAATACACTTGGCAAACAAGTAAGAACAAATTATTACATCACAGAGGAAGGCCGTGCGTTCATCGTCTCACAGAACTTCAGGCATTCATTACAATTATGTACTCGCAAACACATCACAGTGCGGTGCTGATTCGAGGAGTGAGTTTATCAAGTGAAGGGCCCGGACAAGCGGTGATATTCGGTGAGAAACTGTTCGTGCTGGTGGCACTGCTACCAATTGCGCAGACGAGGTCGAAAAAGAAATCTAGTAGGAGATGGAGCATAAAGGCGCACCAACTGAGGCACCAGCACAGGGCAGTCACAGTCCCCGCGCAGAATACTGCAGGCTGTATTCTGCGCGGCTAAAGTCAATAGGCTAAAGTACCTAGTCTATGATTTCGCCTTACCTCAAGTGAGTTAAACCTTAATGTAACCAGCAAAAAAGATGTTGGGTATAAAAATGGGTAATACCCAAACATATACATATATTGTATTACAAAATCTTCATTATAACTTAACTATGAACTAAAATACTTGTATTATTATTTTAAAGTGGCGTACCTTGAGAATGCTTTCCATGTCAAGCGAAAGTAGGTCGTTTTTACCGAGCGTCAGCATAGCGAGGGCTACTTTGAATACAATTTCAATCCCTTCCGATAAGAAGACATCCATGATGCGGCAGGCGAGTGGGAGCGAGAGCGTTGTAGTGAACAGAGTGAGAAACCAGCTACTTGCATATATCGATGTACTAAAGCTCTGTAAATAAACAACAATCATATTAGTGTCGTAACTTATATCCTAAATCTTATAACTTTTAGAAATGAAACCTATTCTGCTCGCATGGCCAAATTTTGGGCATTTTAAGAACACATCCCAAGTAACCTGCGATTTAGAAAGGTTTAATTTCCATGAACGAACGAATGAATGGCTCAGATCGAGTAAAAATAAGCAGTATGCTCAACGACACGAGAAGGCAGTTTTTTATACGAATTAGAGCCTGTGCCCTGTTTTTATATGACGTAAAATAACGGACGGTATTATGCAACATTTCGTATCAAATTTATCTTGAATTAAGTACTCAAATAAATAGCTGCTTACAGTCCCACTAACAAAGTTGTGTTATAAACTACATGGATATATTCATACATTGGCGTGACATGTAATACCCTGCAGCACCCAGACGCCACGACATAGACCCTTAACCAGGTGTTACACACACAAATTGTTTCGTGAAGTTTGGCAAATGTATAACTTTACTCCACCTTCATACTAAAATACTTTTTTTCTGATCTCATAGATTTTGATCCCCATTCATATTTTCGAAACTTCTTCACCAGGGCTATCTGTAAAACATTACGTTCCGTTTCATTTAAAACCATGTTACTTCATTCAGTTCAAGGTCGTCATATTTGCATACACATAGGCTTTGTTGGTCTTAAAATTTAATATATTTTACGCCGTAATAATAAGTCTATCCTAAAATGACGCTTTAACTATAACTTTACGATCCCGAGCTCGGGTCTAACAACAAATGGTTAACTCATAATGCGAGCCTAATGGTTGTATGGCCTCAGTCGACACTTCGTTAGAGGGTTACTCTAACTAAAGTCAAGTCAAGGCTTTATAATTGAGACTACATATTGTCTTTCCCTGCTAGAGCTTCCGTTGTTTTTGGCCTATCATCACGGCTTGGATAAAAAAAGAACTGTTCAATTGTTTTCACAAACATGTATAGTATACACGAGTATAATATGAGGCGCGTGTTTTATCGAGTTACCTGTGATTGGAAGTGGACATGCAAGTCCGGCAGCAGTTCTTGGACCAGATTCTCGAGCTGGAACATGCAGAGGCCGAGTTCGGCCATACTCGGCTTGAACATGTCGCGCATGCGGTGTTGCTGCATGATCTTCACCAGCACTGCGAACGCCTCCTCCTCGGGCATCTACAGTCATGTGCAATATTAGAAGCGTAAAATTTGTCTGACGTTTTCTTAAATGGACGTAGTTATGTAAAACGGAACCAACCCACATTTTTTTATTTTAATTACCACTTTAGATCAAAATATTCTAAAGTCAATCTTTTGAATGACAAATTCGTATGGATTGGTTTCTTTTTGTATAACTACGTCCAAATACCATTCGTCTTGACTAACCTGTTCCAATAACAACCAGGGTAAATCCATGTAACTATACATAATGAAAGTGACCATTTGACCGTCTGTTTCTTTACTTATGATCCAAGTGTAAGTGTTACATTGTATCTAGATAAGTATTAATTTGATATCTAGACATATGAGTAAAATATGAAAAATTTCAGAAAATTTAATACATAAACATGCGAGAAATTGGTCACTTACATTTACACTCTCGCATGGAATTTCTCAACATATGTCAAAACAACAGAAGAACAATAACCAAAATTATGTCCACTAGTGATTTTTAATAATGTCATTCATTAGAGGCACAGTATATTTTGGAATAAAACAAATGCAATTTGGTATCTGTATTGGCTAAGGAGGAAGGCTGGTACTAGAATTTCTCGATTATTGCCTATATGATCGCATTGTTGATGATCATAGTATTATTTTGTTGCTGATCGGGGATATAGGGCTAATAGAGTTAATTGCCTATTACGTTAGAATAAAGTTGAACAGGATATCTCAAATCCAATCCCTCTTAATTGCCATCCATATATTTAAAATTTTACTAAGGTCTACACGTGCGCATTCTTCATATAAAAAGCTTTCATCTATTATTTTTTAAACGAGCTGTAACATCACCGAAAACCTTAAATATAACCTCAGCGTTTTCGACTTACTTGCATAAGTAACAATCCAACAATGAAGCCAGATCCTTGACAGTATCCCACTTCGCGGTCGTGCAGCGAGTAAGCTTTCATTACGTTGAAAAGGGATTCTTGGCCTAGGCCGTCCTTTTCTTTAAAGAAATCGTGCTCTGGGTAGGTGCGCGCAATATCCCTGCGTATCACTTTCTCACAAGCAGACTTCGCCTGAAATTCAGATCATTCCGTGAGATCAAATGAATCATTGATTGTAAAGATGTGCAAATCTAGGCGTTATGCGTTAAGCCAATCACGTCTGAATAGCTAGCTTAAAAGTTCAGTAATAACCTTGATGTATGACGCGTAAAGCTTCTTCTCCGGTGACGTATCCACACCGGCCAATAGCTGCCACACAATGCCTCTAAAATGGTGGGGCACGCCTTGCCGCACCAGGTCTCGAACGAATTGGTTCTTCCGCTTCCATTCGGTCTCCCAATTGTTGACGACACGGCCCCACGTGCTCCACAAGTCCTCCTCTCCGTTCCCGCCGACTCGCCCCTCGGCCTCATAACTGGAACTGGTGCCTGCAACACGCATGTATGATACTATTGGCTTAGAGGTAGCATCTAAAATAATTGCAGTTCATTATAAATATAAAATGTCATATAGCAAAGAAAAAAAGACCAACATCACCAACGTACGAGGTGGGGATCGTACCCACGAACTCAGCTTTTGCGGCTGATGCCTGTACCGCTCGGCCACTCGCAACCAATGGTCAAATTTCTCGTGTATATGCAATCTCCTACAAGGCTAGGCGGCTTTAAAAAATTGTACCTAGTTCCCTTCGTATTTTTACGGATTATTCCGAAATTAGCTTCAGTGCAATGGATACTGAAGTTTATTGGGAAAGCAATTAAAATTCGAACGTTTTCATAATAAAAATGAATATGTTTTGAAAATATATTCGTTTACGCATCATTAGATTTTAGTTTTTATTTATTGGTAGATTATTTTTATGTGTGTTTTTATTTATATTTTAATTCAAAACGTTTATTTATTTATCTGTGAATATTTTATTATTATAGGACAAGAGAATGGTCTTCAATTTAACTTTAGCGCATGTATTCGCTTGGATATGCCTCCAAGATAGTTTCGCCTGCAGCACCTACATATATTTTGTCAACTTGACCACCTAAAGCCAGTAAACGTGCAATGAACCCGCCGGCAGCACAATGAAACTATTTGGGCAATGACGTAATATTGCAAGCATTCAAACATTAAAAGGTCTTTCTGCACAGAACAAGTTTATGACTCAACACAAAATAGCACCAATTCTCATAACCACGGTCAGTGGGCCACGTGGTTGTGTGTTAACGATAATAACTATTACTGCGATGACATAAGGTATACTTTAGGACATGGTTAATAACAAAATATGCAGAAGACTTGGGTAATCCTTAATCCAGTCACTGCACTGTTAGTGGGGTTGCGCAACAACCTTACGCAAAACAATAGTCCGAGAATCCGAGTAGTCTTCAGTATATTTCATTTAGTTTGAACCATTTGTAATTTTCATCCAAAACATTTATCGATTAACATCAAAAACAATTATATCCATAAGTACCGTCAGCTTCATACTTTGCAGCATCATTTGCTATCAACCTGCTAAGGTAAAACTCAAAGACGGTATCGTACACCTGGTAATTTCTATTAGGTAGCATTATGATTTCTTGATTTGTTCACTACAACATAATGACCGACAACGTTTACCGTTTCAGAGACAAATTAAAATCACAATAGGCACAAATTCACTTTAGTATTACGTTATATTTTTAGTCTACTGCCATGAACACATCGCGTTACTTGGACTAGCACCAACTAAGATAAACAACAGATAAGAGAACAGTTAGACACGCATCGTTTTTCTCGCCTCTCTTTTATCTTAGTTTCAGTAAGCGACTACGGGCGATTTTGTACATATCCATGTACCTACGTTCGATTAAATGTATACAGCTTCACTAGGTAATCAGGTACGTATAACTGATGATAATGAAGTGTTGAGAATGATTTCTTAACTCCCTTGAAAAAATGGTACAGGAAGATATTAATCACTTAATAATTCCAAGCGATGGTTGCTAAAGATACCTCAGTATATTTTATAGGTTGCTAGAAGCACGCGATTTTATGAAACATTGGCCCAAATGCGGATAGATACTATTAAGGCTAGTGGATATAATGGAACAAGAACATGCTCTTGTAATAAGGGTATTTTATGTTTATGATTATGAATTAGGTTAAAAAGTAATAACATCGATTGTGTCGTTACCGTGTTGATGGCGGATTGCAGCAACAGTATCTATGTTACATATTCATAAATTATACAAAGGTATATCGAGCTGGAGTTTACCTATCAGTGTGATGTGATGAAACAATAATATAATTGGTATATATGTATGTTATACAGGGTGAAACATAGTAACTGGCTGGCCATTCAATTGTCAGTTGTTTATAGAGTTAGAAAAACGTATCACTGTTCACGACTTATATATATTATGTTTCATCCTGTATATTGAAATTTTCTACACACGGAAATTACTCGGCTAACTCAAAACCACCAAAGAGTCGCCACTCCTAAAATTGATTCTGATGTCATGGAATCACTAAGGAGTGTGTATAATACCTACACACTTAGAATGTCTGAATCTAAATATGAATATTAATGATTAAAATTACCAGAAGCTAGTGATATCTGCGATGTGTCGGAGTTCTTCCGGCTGTGCACAGTGTTGAGCCCCAGGCTCTTGACGTCCGCCTCGATCTGCCTGTTCGCTTCCTCCAGCTTGGCGAGCAACGCCCGGTCGGGCGTCGGGATTGTGTCTGATGTCTCTGAGGTTGGAAAGCCTGTGAGACATGTACGATGCTTCATACACTCGAAATTAGAAAGGTTTATTACCTATGTTGGAAGTACGCCGAAAATAAGACACAGTTCAAAATATAACCTGCGAGAAGGGGCTATTTGCAGACAGCGAACTTTCAAAATTGTAACTTTTAGGAGTTACAATTTTGTTATTATCAATAAGGCGCCAAGTAGCATTCATTTGAGATAAAGAAAATATCCTTATCAAGTACCGACAAAAAATGCACCTTCAGGTACCTAATTGCAGGTAGAGTCCCGCTAACATAATGAGCTTTGATAATTTCATTGATTTTACTGAAATAATTTCACATGGTTATAGATTAGGTTAAGGTAGCTTGTGCACGAATGAGTATTGCCAATATATATCGTAAAACGTATCGTTAGTCGTGTTAACGTAGAATTTGAATAGACGTTTACATTTATACATTTGTAAATGACTTCGAGATTATTTACTTCAAACGGACATATTATTATTGAGAAATTGGAAGCCGTCTTTACCTTCCAACTGTGACCGAAAAACAAACAGACGGGGGGAGTACGTAGGATGCCCTGAAAATTTCGGGAATTTAATACTTAGGAACGTATATTTGACATGTGTTATACCTCTTTCTTACAAGCATAGTCTCATTATTCGAAAACACTGGCCACTTAGAAATAAAAAAACAATGTCCGATTTTCAATTGTTTTTTAAAGTCGTTGAGTCGCTGGTGAAAATGGAGCTGTCCCGCGAAAGTTTTAGAGCAATGATTTATTATGACTTTAAAAGTGGATTAACACAACAACAATGTGGAGACCGATTAACTATTGCTTTTAGTAGTGAAGCACCTTCAAAGACGACCATATACAGGTGGTATTCGGAATTCCAACGTGGCCGTGTGTCTCTTGCGGATGACGTACGTGAGGGTCGACCGAAAACGGCCGTTACCGATCAAAACATCGATGTTGTTCGCCAACTGATAAAGGAAGATAGGCATGTTACATATCGGGAGATTCAGGAGACTTTAGGCATTGGAATGAGTCAGGTACAAGTTATTTTACAACAAGAGTTGGGCGTGCGGAAGTTATTTTCCCGGTGGATTCCTCACTTGTTATCTGACGACCAGAAAACGGTACGTGTCAATTGGTGCCGCAAAACTTTAAAAAGATTTAATGGAGGAAGCTCAAATGCCGTTTTTAGTATTGTGTCAGGTGACGAATCATGGATTTACGCATATGAGCCTGAATCGAAAAACCAATCTCGAGTTTGGGTTTACGAAGACGAACCGAAGCCGACAAAAGTTGTTCGTTCTCGCAGCACGATCAA
Source organism: Thaumatotibia leucotreta (assembly GCA_025490895.1). Classification (NCBI taxonomy): domain Eukaryota; kingdom Metazoa; phylum Arthropoda; class Insecta; order Lepidoptera; family Tortricidae; genus Thaumatotibia; species Thaumatotibia leucotreta. Next base: position 14,152 of record JALPQI010018093.1, read on the forward strand.
AAAAATGGTAGCCACGTTTGTCTCCAAATCGGGTCACGTGGCGACTATCGCTCTTGAAGATCGAAGAACTGTCAATGCCGATTGGTATATAGGCGTTTGTTTACAGATTGTTTTTGCTGAACTGCGAAAAACTAACCCTAACCGCCGTATTATACTACACCATGATAATGCCAGCCCTCACACCGCTCAGAAAACAGACGACTATCTGAAGGGCGAAAACGTCGAATTACTGGACCATCCTCCGTACAGCCCCGACCTAAGTCCCAACGATTTTTTTACTTTCCCGAAAATAAAGAATCGGATGCGTGGTCAGCGTTTTCAGACCGCGGAAGAAGCAGTCGACGCTTATAAAATGGCCATTTTGTCAACCCCCACTTCAGACTTCAATAACTGTTTTAAAAACTGGTTTCAGAGAATGAAAAAGTGTATTAAACACAAAGGAGAATACTTTGAAAAACAATAAAAGTACTTTTATTTCATTAAAATGCGTATTTTTTCCGATTCCCGAAACTTTCAGGGCAACCTACGTAATTTGATAATGGTTATTAATCGAGCTTCTTATATTTCTGCTAAAAGCTAGCCCATTTTTGAGATCCCGAAGGAATCAACACATCAAATTTGATTTAGAAATTTATCAAATGAATTCAGTTATGAAACCGTCATTATTTTGTTATTTATTGCAAGGTTTTTGAACGTTAAACTCGCTGTATAAATATTATCGTTATTTGAAAAGAAAGGGCTTGGTCGTTTTTAACAGTATAGTATAAAATATAATATACCAAAGAGTCATAGTGAACAGTATTTTGACACTTATTGTCGATTGACACCAACCTGAATTAGGTAGCTATTTTAGTTGTGCCATGTGTGGATTTAGATCCCTTCATTTCGTATCTTGTTTCAGTGACAATTATATTTATATATATACATATATAAATACATATGAACGCCGCTCGAGATCTCATATTGCTGTCTATATGACAAGTTACGAAACGATACAAAACCATTTTCCTTTACCGCACCAAAATTATATTATACGGGAGTGCAATTTCTAAACAAACATGATAAAGCGATCGAAATGGGGTTTGCGTGTAAGCATCTGGTCAATGCTGGATAACAGTAACGAGTAATGCATGCGGGGTTAAACTGTTTTTGGCTTCCAAACACTACAGACATGACAGTTCAGTATATGTATACAACCACAAACTATCTAAATAGGAAAAATGTAGCGTCGAAATATCGAAAACAAAGTGATGAAAATGTTGAATTTAGCTGGGAACGATGTAACTTCATTGGACATTACACATAAAACGACAGCGTAAAACTATGAACACAATTACACAAATTTAACAAACATAAAAACGCAATTATCTAGGTAGGTACATTTATTAAAGTAACACAGGCAAAACGTGAAATGTCATTTTAATGTCTGGAAACTAAAACAGTGTTTGTTGATGCGAGTTAGTGAGGTTAGTTTTAAACCAACAAACCGTCCAGAGATGACACAGGCGAGTCTGTATTACTAGCGATGGAGGTTCCGGGGGTGACGGCCGGCGCGGCGGGCGCGTCCTTAGCTTCGGCGTCCACCTTCATGGCTCCGGATGTGCCATATAGAGCCCTCCCTTCGCCCTCCGCCTCGCCTCACCGCGGCTCCTCTCTGCACCAGACACGCGCAGTCACGCCATCAGCTCAGAGACCAGACAGTACATCGCCCTGTCTAGCCCCACATTATATTTTATATGTATATTACCATTCAATTGATTTAGGTGTTCGCATTTTGTTCTTGTTTACTTTTACGAAACTAGTTCAACTACTAGATGTTTTCTATTCAAAATGATTTTATCATTAAAGGACGATGTAACATGAATTAATACATTTTACGAATTCACGTATATTTTAATTCCATATAATCTATTTTACATAGTAGTTACACGTTTTATTCGTGTGTAAGGAGTAGCAAGCCCAAATACTCACAAAAGGCCCCGTAATATGCAAATGATATATCCACAGACATGCACAAACATTATGAGTAACATGACAAATGATAACGACTATGACGGGGTTGCAACCACAACACTAAGAAACACAACAATGCCTCGATTAGTTACATTATATTCACACAATTCGTATCGATCTGTTTTGAAGTATCATGCTATGTTACAGTAGGTGAAAGTTAGTAGAACGATCCGCGTACCGCGGTCATCCGCCTACTAAGCATGAAGGTCGCAGCAGCATACGTTTAATTGATCAAAACCACGCACGCAGCGGCTGGCAAGCCACGAGCAGAGTGCGACTATTGTCTGCAACGCTTGCTTGCATCTCCGAAACAATATGTGTCGCCATGATGGTGTCAACATTGCTCTTAATTACGATGTCCCGATATTTAGAATTAAGAGCGTATAATAAAGTTTTTTTTTAACTAAACAAATGTAGAGAAATAGTTAAAAAATAGGTAATAATTTTCTAATACTGTTTTCCAATGCTGTATAGGAAGTCCAGTATACCGTCAACCAATAATACCTAAAAGAGAGCAAGATTCGTTGCTCGTTACTCGCTAGATATCTAGATATCTAATGTCTGAAAGTAAATAAAACACTACTATAAATTCTGTATGACAGGACTATAAAATAATTACTCTTACTGCGTACATAATTATAAAAATATGTTTTTATTTGATGTTGTTTAGAATAGACATTTGTTGATAAATATCTAAAATCAACATTAGCAGTGAAGATGACTTCATTCGTTCTCTAAAGCCGCGTTTCAACTTAGTGTTCTGAGCGAGCATTCGTTAGTTCTTGGGCTGACGAACGAACATTTTGCTATGTGAAATCCTGTTTTCGCGGCTTTACGATTCTCTTGAAATCGCATACTGAAATGCTAATCTAATAGGTAATTTTACTTATATTTTTGGCGGGAAATACAAAATATCTTTGGATGGTCACACATTGTGTTATTATGGGAATTCAGAGTTTGGATACAAGAATATGTATTTCATTTTTTGTGCATACATAATAAACATAAGGAAATGCGTTAAAAATGTACGTCGACGAGACGGGCACTCACTTATAATTTGCGAATAATATGTAATTGTATGCTTATCATCATCATCAGCCTATGATAGTTCACTTCTGGACGTAGGCCTCTCCTATTAACTATGCGTATAGGCGCATTAGGAGGTAAATGGCTATAATCGCCACGCTGGGCAAGCGGATTGGCGATCGCAGTAATGTGTACCACCCCAACTCCTCCTGCGGGTGTCATAAAAGTCGACTGAGGGATTGAAGTGTCACTGACCATTATTTGATAATACTTACGCATAATAAACGGTTGTACCAAAGTGACTTCAAATGGTAACGAAATTTCAATTTAGTTAAGTAAACGTATGTTTTACTCAAAACTGGCTAGGTAACTGTTATACGTAGCCATATACTGTAAATATCATGCTCTTGGTGCCTGCATAAAATATTCGCAGGCACGTACATTTTCTAATAAAGGTAGGTTTCCACCGGGATGGGAAATGGTTGGCTCAACGCGGAAAATGTACCTACTCTTTTGCACTAAGTGTATTGGAAGTATTAAACGTCAATTAGCTACACTGAAAAAATATTCGTAAAATCCTCTAAACACTATAAACAGCACAGATCATTTTATTGTTTCAAAATAAAAATTGTTTGCCTCACTAATGTACTAAAAATAAAAATAACCTAACAAAACTTTCAAAATCAATTATCCTATTTCCTCAGGGTCGTTGACATTCTGACATAAGGGACGTCATTTACTTTTTATGTAAGTAATGCAAGGTAAAATTGAGTTGTATTTTTTTGTAGCGAAAAAGCTCTCAAGGAAGTTCGATTAGAACAGCGTTGGTGTCGAGTTATTGACATTGGCGCCGGCAAACAAATCAAGTTACAGTTTGTATACAAGCAGAGTGCCGCGTGACTCACAGCGAGGACACTCACTATCCAACTAAACAAGTATGTACAATTTTCCATATTTATCTTACCAACTATTATAAAACTATGTCGTTAAGTATTAGACTTCCAGAAATGCTAAGCGTCAATTCCTGAAAGTTATATACGATATTTCATTAATATGAGTAGGTGTTTGTTGTGTGGGCGGCTACGGCAATAGACCCTGTATAAATTGTAACTTAATGTCTATTAAGATTCTTATGTCTACATATTTATGTTACCGATTAAAAGTATCAATAAAACATTTTTTTTCTGGCTGTACCGCTGAGCTCAACGAAACGAAAAATATTGACTACACGTTAAAATACGACTATCCACGAATACCGCTGGCGGGCATGGAATTGTAAGTCCCAGCTGTTCTTGTTAGAACTACAGCGACGTTAACTAACCGAGGCACTGCAAAGCCTGCGATGGATTGTTACAAACAAAAAACTTCGCTCCCACACAGCGCTATTGTGAACCTAAACCTCGACCACTCCATTAGTACGAGACCAGATTTATGTGTATCAAATAACTTACTCGCAGTTTTAAGAGAAATCTGCATAATGAGATTTCGCAAAAAATATGAGATGGGTGGGGTTGCAATCATTCTTTTGACATTTTTGTTGAAGATTCTATGCGTATACTCTACGCATAGAATAACGTATGTGTTAAAAAAACTTATAACGGACTTAGTTAAATAACTACTTGTCCTATTGTTGTTGCATCGATTATGATTAACTAAAACAATTTTGAAATTTCTGTAATTATTCTAAGAAACTTTCCCATTGAAGATTGTCGAGAAGTGAAATTTCTATAATTATAAAAATCCCTACTTGTAAAAATAATTTTAATATAATTTAACTCTTCTATAAACTATTAATCTCATAAATACATACATGGACTATATTGACATACGAAGAACGTATTAAGAAAATAGAAGCACA
>JALPQI010018094.1:0-20851 GCA_025490895.1 Thaumatotibia leucotreta
TGCATATTTCCTGCTTTTTCGAACGGTGTATTTAAAATATTGATATTCGGAAAAAAATGTCGATTACGTTAATAAAAACTTTGCCATTTTATTAGGTTTCTACGTTTTTTATTAACGTATGTAAAGGTTTCATAAAATCATAGGCAATATTTTAACGTAAGTACGAATTTGTAAGTAAAAAATATGTCCTTCCTAATGTACTCACCATATTTTTATAAATGTCAATGCCGTAAGCGCCATTTATAATGTATGGCTTATAAGCAATTTGGTTTCAATTTGTGAGTTACACTAATTTATGAAATCCACTTTTGATGATTTTCATTAAATTATTAACTTAACTACAACATTTTTTTAAAATATTTAACGTAAGCACCAGCCATTTCCTGAACTACAACTGTGGTCAAAGTTAGTAACAAACAACTGAGTGTCAAATAGACCTCTCAAAGACCTCTCAAAACAAACAAGATATACATCATTTCAATAGGATAATTAACTAAAAAGATACAACATACTTTATAAATGTCAAATTCGTTTTTGGGCTCTCCTGAAAAATCGTCATTTGGTGGTTACATTCATTCATATTACAACTGACGATATTTGTACTAAAATAAATCGGCAATCAGTTATTGAAAAGTGCATACTTATCAAAAAGAAATATTTAACGTAAGTATCGAAGAACCTATTTCATTTAAAAGTGGAATTCAAATAGGTGTATTATACTATTTGAATTCTGACCAGAATACAAATGTTGTGTACCTACGCTCGATATAGGTGTTGCGGGAAGGTAGAGACTCGTAAAACTTCAGTCTTGGGCGGTTATTATGAAAACTGCGATATTTGTCACATTAATCGATCCAGTTAGTTATTTTAAGTAGATATTTAATTCAGATTGCCTGTAATACAGACGAAATGGACTTGAGACAATTATGTGTTTACATATTTTACAATACACGTAGGCGATATTGAAAAATTCTGTTCTTGGAACTATGAAACGACTTTAACTAAATGTACCTACTTTAACTTACTGTAATTATGTAATTTATATTATATACCAACCACCCAAAATAGGCCATCATGTCATGGTCATGAAAACTTGATATTTATTTACGTTACCTGTAGTTGGGTAAGAGATAGGCAGGTAATTTATTACCTAAATTATTCCAAACAACAATATTAACCCTTAAAATGGCAAATAAAAAAAATCGTGCGTTCTAGCCTCCACGCCATTTTGTAGAGCAGAAAATTCTGTATCTATTAAAGAAAAAAAACAAAAAAGGGGTCCAAGACTATGTTCATTGTGACGACCATTCCCAAATTACGGGTTAAGCTCTTGGAAGGAATGAGAATGGTGCGTTCGAATTTGTAGATTAACTAGGTTATGATACGTGGTTGCTCTTTCAACAACACTGTTCTTGAACAATCGCAGTGCCCTAAAATGTATCTAGTAGTTTAGGAAGTGATTGTATAGGTGAGTCGAACTGACAAAAATAATCCGGAAACGAAATAAACGAACGCACAGTGCAGTGCAGCAAGTGTTTGGCTTCAAGAGTATCAGTTCCTTGTAGACCAGTTGAGCATAATCAAGAATCCATAACGAGCTTAAGACCATGAGAAAATTATTAAGATCATGACATTCATAATACAAAAGTTACCTAAATCGACTAATTCAAGAATATCGTCCCTATATCGTACACTCAAGTATAATCAAGTTAAACAATAGGAGACTTTCAAGATGCCAACACTCAAACATTGTTACTAAAAAACCGTAACTCAAACGCTGCGACTCGAACACTATGACTCAAAAGCTGTGACTCAACAGTTCGTCGTCAAATCGAGTGTTTCAAGAATATCGCCCCATGTCGAACAGTCGTAAAGCCCGAGATACCGTCCGCCGTGGCCGCCTCGAGCCGAATAAATGTACCGCACAATTTATTCATGCGGCCCGCTGCACCGAGCTTCAAACTGGTTTTACCATTCCGACTGCCGAGTTTGTCTTGTATTGAGAGAATACTAACTGGGGCTTGAACTGGGCCAAATTACTAAAATTCGGTACAAAACAATACGTGGTTGAAGTACAGCACACACTGAAAGCTCTGTATATTGAGGTGATGTCGCTTTGTCTGCATCTGAGCCTTTAGCGCAAATGAGACAGATCCACTTGCTAAATCTAGAATTAGACTACTAACACGAGGTTAACCGAATAGTGATGTCAAGTGGACTTAACCCCGTGTTAGCTGCTTAACCTGAGATTGTGCAAGTGGGGCTCAAAGAGCTGGCGTAATTTTTGTATTCTGCGAGGTGTGTTTGGTTAAGTCAAAATAGGGTTAATTATATATAATACAATCTGCAGAACTATACATTATTTTTGCTGACTTCACCTACGCCACCTTTTACTTGACTACCATATCACGCCCAGTCACATAAAATAAAAGCGAGTGGTTGTGAGTCCATTCCGAATGTTAAATGTGGCGTGCTTTTTGATGGGAAACCAGAAATAGGGACTTTCCCGTTGTTAATACGTATTTCCTAATTAAGTAGGTACTCATTTAAAATTAGTTGGTTTTTTTCGTATTTCTTGTAAAGCGATTGTATATAGAATGGATTTTATATATGAATATACTTATTTTTATAAGGAAGACTTAAATCAGATTTAACATTGAAAACTTGAAAATATATTAACATTTTATGGCAATATGCATTTATTATTAAACAAACTTGTGTTAAGTATATTAACGTCTTTAACTTATTAACATACCTAATCATTAACGTAATAACGTAATAACTCGCTTACTCTTCAGAAAAAGCGATTGTTGGGTAGTGAGTTTATCCGGGCATTTTCCGCCATCGTGCCTTTTTTACGTGATAAAAAAGGCTTTGTTTTGCGTCATAAAAATCAAGAAACTCCAAAATAAACTACTGAATGGAAAGGAAGTCAGAAGTAGTTACAACTTACATTTACTTATAACATTACAAACTAGGGAACACAGCCCGGGTTTTAGAACCAGGCCCCAATTCACAAATCGCATTATATCCGGTCTCTAATAATTAATGGTTTTGTGAAATTTCTCGAGTTAGATAACTCTCGAGCAGGAAGGTAGGTACCCTTAGTTCCCCAGACGAGTAGGTATGCTAACCTAACCCAACCAACAATCGCACCTACATCAAAATTGTTCCTATATCAAAATTGTTGCTTTTGTCTATGAATGCTCCAAGATTTTGCTGCAAAATTAATATTTGACCACAATCGTGCTCGGTCCAGCAGCGTCAGCTGTTGTGCCGTTCGGAGATTTCAGCTAGGATGCAAGTATAGATGAATTATCGAGATGTCGGAATTGAATTTGCAGAGTAGATCTACGATGGACCTTATGTCTTTGGTGTTAGGTTTGCTATTAGCCAAATAAGGACAGTCCAAGGCGAGAAAATTAAAATATACAATACATGTAAGGTTGTAAATAAACACAATACTATGCTCTCGCTAATTTACCTACACGAGTCAGGATCTCTATTAAGACACTTCAAAGGATACTCGCTACGTATAGGTACGTACGTGGCTACGTGCTCGATAGTTTACGGCGGACATCGTAAATTTAGGACGGCTGGAGAAGGAATTTCTAAACAGTGCATTATTTATTGGTTTGAAAATGTATAGTTACTGTTAGTTCTTACCCATAATACGAGTATATGACACATATAGAGGTACAATTACGTATTCGGGAGAAAATGGTTTCGACGAACAGATAAAATGAGAAAATTCTGAATTTTCTCAATAAAATAATGATTTTAATAGCTAAATATAGAGGCAATTTTAGCTGAACTTAATTTACTAACAACCAGCAATTAGGCTTACGTACTTTTGTCTAAAATGTCTAACAAAATTAAATTTTAAACATTCTCTTACACTCGCTCGTGTCAAGAATTTCCGATTCCTCATTAAATCGGGTCAAACACGAGTTACGTCGCAATTCGAGGCCGGATCTCTCCCAAAGGGTAAGCAATCTTACGGAACAATTACCGAAGACGCCGTGGCATGCAGCTTTGCTCCCGATAATTCCAGATATTTCAAATATGAGGGGAAAACTTTCCTGTTCGGTAACCTCTCGAAATAACTCAATTTAATTTTATACGAATTTTGAAATTTTCAGTCAAGTAACCAACTAAATTATTGCTGGGTAAAAGCTGCTCTAGAAACGGTAATGGACTTAAACAAAAAGATGTATATTTATTCGAACTTTGAGGCCTAACTTTAAAGTTACACATGAGCACCATGTTAGGATACTACTAGGTTCACCACCATGAAATTTTTCGATTGGCCACCTACCCCGGAATTACCCTTTAATATGTAATACACAAACATAGTTCCACATCGTAAACGAGTTATTTATGCAGCGAGAGAACTACGGTGCCTAAAGACCATTATTTATTGGCGTCAAAACCGCAGATGGAGCCGTTTAAAGGGAGAATCGTCATTATTCAAACCATTTGTCGCAGTGAGTTGGCAGCAACTAATGGAGGTCCTTAGGGCTCGCTTCATTTGTTAGGGCTACTTGTTTTATTTAGATCTGACAACATTATTCAATCGTGGTCAAAATATATTACATAGGTACATTTGATGCTTATCATGAATAACGCGGCAATCCGAATAAGTACCTGGTTGTAATTTCGTTATCGTTGCTTAGTTATAACAACGCTGCACGCTGCTTTCCAAAATAATATCTGCATGTAATTAGAATTGTAGTGCTTCATTGTAAGAATTCAAATTACGACAAGATAGTCTTGAAATGCTGCGTTATTCACGATAAGAATGGATTTGAGTTTTACGTATGAAGTGCGAAATTCAAATTATAACGTGGTTTATAATAAGATTTAGATGGGGATCATTTACATCTTCCTAATATTTTTTTGTCGTGGCTCAGAGAGCCTGAGGGCTGTCTGGCAACCAATGATTAGGTTAGCACTAGGTTTTCACGAAAGCGACTGACATCTGACCTTGCAACCCACAAGGGAAACTTGGCCTTGTTTGAATTAGTCCGATTTTCTCACGATGTTTTCTTTCAGAATTGGTAAATACCTTCCAAATGATTTTGGATAGTTTCGTAAATATTATCGGAGCTTGAACTCGCAAACTTTGTAGGTATTGAAAGTCATACGTCCTACCGCTAAGACACTAGATAGTCTAGATACTGCTAAAAATTTTTAAAACTAGATTGCTACGCGTACGACCAATAAAGAATGAAGCATGGTTTTGTCGAATGGACAGATTTTTACAGTGGATTGATTGAAAGGATATTGCTCGCGCAAGGCAGAAAAGATGCGGGTTTTGATTCCTTGCCAGCTGATTATATTGGCATGTTACTTAGACGGGTATTGAAATTCTAATTCTAAATTTAAATTCTTCAAAGTAGTGTAAAAACTGAGTTTTAAAGTTATACGTAGTTTTATTTTATGAAGGATGTCGAAATTCCCTGGAAAGTATATTTTGTGTTTATGTTTTAAGTTTGTACCTACATTTCTAATTAATTCTGTACTGCTTAAAATATGTGTATCTTCAATAAACATTAACTCAATTTTCTTGTTATTATTTAAGTATTATTAGTTATCTATAAGTTTTGTAACAACAAAACCCTAAATTGGTGGTCAGATTATTTCATCTCTTAGCTATAAATTATACAATGCTATGCCTTGGTTTGTTCGAATTACATTATAAGTCTGATATATTTTGCAATAAACTACACATTAAACGGTTAAATAATTCTAGTCTTGGGAGAGCCTAGGTCTCCCATCATCAATAGATTCCGTTATCTTGTCGCACTAACATTATTTTCTCGTAGGTATTGAATGTTTTTTTATCGACTGTTTCGATATTGCACTGAGTCCGTGCTAACGCGTTGCGCGCGTGACACTGGCACGTACTCGTACTCTGTAACCATTTAATTATATATTATTTAAATATTTACTATTTATAGATATTATGTCTCACGATACTTTAAATTCAATATATGTAAGCATCGAAACACTATTTATTATGTATTGCGACATTATTTTCTGAAGGAAATGTGCGTTAGATATACTCGTATACAGGGTGGAAAAAGATTTTGGGTCAGTGAGGGCAGCTACCAGATCCCGTGTAGCTACGCGAAAATGGTTTTAGAAGACCTTCCCGCGATTTTCAACTAAAGAAGATTAGCGTTTTCAGATTTTGGAATAAGTATACAGGGTGCGAGGAAATGGTCATTTTTGACAAACTTTTTTTTTATGCCAATCGATCCTGTTTCTGTTCAGGATCAAAAGCTTGTAACAGACCAAAAAAAATTTTCGGCTAGAAAAGCCACAAATCGAGATTTTAAATTCTCATACAAATTGTATGAAAATTAAAAATTATTTTTTACCGTTATTTTTTTATGCCTATCGATTCCATTCCTACCCAGTACCAATAGTTTCCTACGGGTCAACTTATGGCAATGTACAATAAATTCAAAATTTCAAGAAAACCGTTTTCATACATTTACTATGGAAAAAAAAGTGAAACCTTAATTACTTTATCTGTCACGATAATTAGTCATCCTATGCTAATAATAATACTGTATGAAATCATTAGCAAGATTAATTAGCGTCACAGATAATGTAATTAATTTTCACTTTTTTCCCATAGTCAATGTATGAAAACAGTTTTTTTTTTAATTTTGTTTTTTTTTTTACTTTGCCGTAAGTTGACCTCTAGGAAACTATTGGTACTGGATAGGAATGGAATCAATTGGCATAAAAAAATTAGGCGTGAAAAAATAATTTTAATTTTCATACAATTTGTATGGGAATTTTAAATCCCGATTTGCGGAAATTTTTTTTTGGTCCCTTACAAGCTTTTGATCCTGAACAGAAACAGGATCGATTGGCATCAAAAAAAAGTTTGTCAAAAATGACCATTTCCTCGCACCCTGTATACTTTTTCCAAAATCTGAAAACGCTAATCTTCTTTAATTGAAAATCGCGGGAAGGTCTTCTAAGACCATTTTCACGTAGCTACACGGGATCTGATAGCTACCCTCACTGACCCAAAATCTTTTTCCACCCTGTATAAGGTCCTAATTTATTAGATGCAGATATTTTTACAGCTGATAGTATTCGGTCTCTGGAGTATATTATACCGTTGAGAATTATAGCTTTTACGATGTTTTTTTGGAGAAAACGGAGAAACAAATTTGCTACGTAAAAACACCCTGTTTATGTGATTATTAAATGAAAACTCATTGAACAGATTCTAGTACTTCTTTTACGTACCACTTAACTGGAACTGGCCACTTCACGTCGATAAATTAAATACTTGATTGTCAATGTCATGTTATTTTCCGTTGGATTGTGTCGTTTGATGACATGACAGACAGTGTTATTGTGACATGTGATAATGCACATGATGATTTTTTTTAAGATAAAATTATATTTTTTTTTGTTAGGAAAATAAAATCAAAAAAGTTACATGAAAAGATTTCTTAATTTATATTTAAAGTTAATTATTTTAATGTAAAGTATCATGTGTTAAAATATCTGCAACTAATAAATTAGGACCTTATATATTTTCCAATAATTATGATTACCGCTTGAAATACGCCTTATATACAGTATACAGTCAAGTGCAAAAATAAGTATCGAAAGAATCGGCTCATAAATATGTTACGACGTTCTTTACACAGAATTAGAGTGCACCGAGACATATTTTTGAACATTTTTGTGTTACACCCTACACCTTATTTTGTCTTTGACTCTACATATTGCGAAAACCAATAATTTAGTAAATTACAAATTACTAACGACATAATCCGCAGGTCTCTTGCCACGATCAACGTACCTGCTCTTCTTGAGCCTACTGGTATTATTAGGGATGATGGTAAGAGACCTGATGGTGTGTCTTTGGTTCCTTGGAGCTTGGGACGGATGTTGGTATGGGATGCTACTTGCGTAGATACCCTGGCACCGTCCCATCTTCAACGAACTACGTTTAAGGCAGCCGCTGCGGCTGAAAATGCCGAATTTTTAAAACGTAATAAATATAAGGGCCTCGGCAAAGAGTACGATTTTGTACCGTTTGGCGTAGAAACTTTAGGTTCTTGGGGCCCCAGCGCACGCAAATTGTTTGCTGAGATCGCGAAACGTCTGGTTGATGTAACTAGAGATCCTCGGTACAATGCCACAAGGGCCAATCTTAGATATAGGTTAGGTTAAGTAGATTAGTTAGATTTAATCTATGTACATAAATTGTAGTTTTGAAAATAAATATATTAAAAACACCCACAAGGGCCAATCTTAGATATAGGTTAGGTTAAGTAGATTAGTTAGATTTAATCTATGTACATAAATTGTAGTTTTGAAAATAAATATATTAAAAACCCTGTGTGATAAATTGCTATGAAATAGGTTACAAGGAATAGTCAAAGTCAAAGTCAAACTATTCTTTATTCAAGTAAGCTTATTAATAAGCATTTTCGAATCGTCTGACATTATCAAGAGAGAGAAAAAATCTACTACTGGTTCAAACCCTACACCTAATATTTTGCCATACCTTTTTTTTTAATTATTATATTTATTAGATACCTAAGTCATTGAAGATAAAGTAAATTAAACGTCCATCAACACAGGAGAACACGCTTCAAAGACTATTGAAAATCAAAAGGCGTTAACATCTCTTTTTAATTCCATCAGCCTCCCATTAACACACTCTTAAGGTAATTAAAAACTTGGATACTTAATGAAAAGATAAACTTTCCGAGTCCTCAGTAAATTTGGTTGGAGTTCTAAATTCGAATGCGCATGGTATAATCTGTGGTAAGCCATTATATCTGTCGGGAAATCTCATTTCCGGTTGGATAAAAACGGACTGAGAGCTGTGGGGTTGTTCTGATTGCCAACATAGCGCTAGCGAGTTCAACTTTTAAGTGTCCAACTAATGAAAAAGAGTACCATTTTAACGAAATTTTAAATGTTTTTATATGTTTTTAAATGTTTTATATGAAAACAAACAAATACAGTCTACATAGTGCCACGAATTGGGCCCTAGGTACTCAGCATGATACTGGCTATTCAGCCAGCGCTGGTCTTCCGTAGGAACCATTTGGTGAAGGGACGGAAGGAAATACAACACGTCGTACAAACTCACAAAACAAAGATAAAAAGCAAAAAGAAAATAAAAAGTACAAAATAACATATAAAACTTAAAACAAATAATAAACATTAATGGACACAACAGTAGCTCCGTCTATGCCGTCTTTAAAATATGTATTTTTTTTACAGTGAACGCCAATGTCAGCTGCGCTTTTAGCTGAGCTACATAGGGGTTACATGTTACATACTGTTTTTGGCATTTAGATGAGTTTGAGAAAAATTAAACCACCATTTAAAAATAGTTGTGATTGGTCCATCAAAGTTTTGTTTGGCTATTTTCAATAAACATTTGTCAAAGATGTTGCGTCGAAATATGCGATGTGTTACGAAAAGCGCTATGTCCTGCCGAGCTTGGCACAATTGGACAATTGTTTTCGGGGGCATTTTTGAGCTGGCGTCAGACGTTCATGTTATTATAATATGGTCGCAGAAAACAGGGCATCCCTTTCGCTCCGATATGTGAGTGCGAGCGCGATAGCGTATCGAGTTAAATCTAAAGTATCCTTTACTTTCCAACTCATAGCAGAGCCACAGCTCATGGTAACCATACTAGATAGCCTAGTCGTTCGACTCCACAGTACATACTCAATCCGAACACCGCCTGAGAGTCGCGCGGTTTGGAAGTGGGTCGCGAGTCGAGCCGAGGGCACTTACCTATACTTATACTCCACGGATCGACACCGATACTTCTACCTTATCAGACGGAATGTAGATATGGATCCCATTAAAATGTTAATGTTTAAAAGGAGATCCTCTAAAATTTTACGCAAGACGTGCGGTTTTATGTTGACGATGTCGAGACAAATCTCAAAGAGTAACAGAGAGGGAAAACTACGCTACGCTACTATGCGTTAGCGATTGACAACTTGGCTAAGCATCCTGGGACAGAGGCGATAAAATGTATGAAACAAACGCGTTGGTACGCGCACACGCACAGTCTAAGCGTGCGCCATGCTTGTGTGAGTGAGACAAGAGTTGCTAACGGTAGGGTCACCAGGCCTACTACCGCGAAAATCTAAATTCGTAAATTTCGAGGATTTTTCTTTGTCACTCCAACGGAGGCTTCCTAGAGAATAACAATAACAAGCTTCGAATGGTCTTGTAAAAACATTATTCACATTTAAAATATGGTTTATAACTATTTAAGTGAAAAAATTATGTAGGGTGCCTTAGGCTAATTCCGAAAGCAGTGTATTTCCGAAGATCACTTGTAATTACATCGTCTTAACTGTCTCCTTTCGAAATTATGCGGCGATTTTTGACATTCGGATTACCTCAGTACACCCAACGTAATTCATTTCTTTTTGTTATTTTCATTTAAAGATGACCTAAGCTGTACCATGTTATTTTCGTTCGTTATTTTCATTTAAAGATGTTTAGTTTTGCGTCATACAGAATATATGTTCATTACATACTTAAGCAGATTTCATAGATTTAGGTGTAGGTAGTACAGATGAGTGCAAAATCCTTTCTCTTCGGCTTTTCACGGAAAACGCCCGAATTAATCTCCCTGTTTCAATTAGCTTCAGTACAATATATATTATAGGTATGTACTGAAGTTCATTGTGACAGCAATATGAATTCGGATGTTTCCGTGAAAAGCCGAAGAGAAAGGATTTTGCACTACATCTGTACTGTTGCTATATTTGTAAGGTGTTCATATAAAAAAAAACATTCACATGTTTATGTAGGGAGGGATCTAAATTAATGGCATTTCATTCATAATTTATATAAATAGTACACCCCAGATCGTTTTTATCTATTTCCGAACAGAAATAGATTTAATTAAGAAAATATCTAAACTTTTAACTACAATTACGAAATACCAGCTCAATGAAAGTTGCACAACGTTCAAAGCTAGATTTTAACTGCATAGAAACAGTTTCAGACGCGAAGGAACTATTTCGTCTGTAGAAATTGTTCCAATAATGGGTTTCCCTCGTAATTTCCTGCTGGTATAGAAATGTCGGTATTTTCTTACAGATTACCTAATTTTGCGCCGCGGCGTCGTCACTGTGTCACATCAATCTGTCCGCGGATTTTCTTTGACGTGAATTGATAGAAGCTGTCGGCCGGCTGTACAGTGAACTTTACTTTGTGTTTACCATGAGCAGTAGCCTTACCATGACTGTGCAAGTATCGGTAACGTTAGGTTTTACTCGATACGTAAAGCAGGCCATCGCGCTCGCTCCAACATTACCTAAATCAGTGCGAGCGCGATAGAATGCATTGCATTACGTAGGTATCGAGTAAAACCTAACGTATCCTTTACATTCCAATTCACGGTACGGCTACACTATAGTACCTACATGGGTGTCACTCAGCGTTTCCACCACTCTGCTGCAAGTAGTTAAATTACATGACGCGATGACCGGAATCAGGCGCCGATCCAGGACTTCGTTGAGGGGGGGGGTACTGCCCTATGACATGATAGTATTTTATACTTAACACAGCTCCTAGGCATACATAAGTCAAGGGCAAGTGCCCCCATTCCCCCCCTCCTGGATCTCTAGATCCGCGCCTGACCGGAATTGGTATGGATCACTGATTTACTCGCAGCGGACATGCAC
Source organism: Thaumatotibia leucotreta (assembly GCA_025490895.1). Taxonomy (NCBI): domain Eukaryota; kingdom Metazoa; phylum Arthropoda; class Insecta; order Lepidoptera; family Tortricidae; genus Thaumatotibia; species Thaumatotibia leucotreta. The sequence continues at coordinate 11,721 of JALPQI010018094.1, forward strand.
GTGCTTTTGTTTACGATAGAAACATTCGTAAATAAAGCCTAAATAATGCATCAATTCTATTTTATTTGTATTCTTATTACTTATCACTATAAAGGTGCATTCAGACGAAATGAACATTCGCAATTCGAACCCCCCACTCTACGAAATTCGATCGTTACACAAAACGTGATTGGTTGATTTCGTAGTGCCGGGGATAGAACAGCGAATTCTCTTTTGGTCTGAATGCACCTTTAGGGTCGAATTCGCACGATTTGCGTTGTACGATACGCAACAATGGGTTTAGTACGATTACAGTGGTCACTTTAATCACTGATGACACTTCTGCGTAGGTTTAATCACTGATGACACTATTACGTACTGGGTAAGTCGATAGCGTAACTTACTTTTTGTCCGTCGCGCTTACACTAGCGTAGTGCGCACTATGGTGCGACTGAGACGGATAGGAAGTAAGTTACGTTATCGACTACGTTTCACGCCGCCAGCTCATGGTAAGTACACTACACTGCTACTTCCCGAGACTCACCGTCACGTTTTCGTCATCCATTTAAAAATTGTTTATTACAAGACCTTTGCCATAGACTACATAACATTAGAGACTATGTAGGTATATAAAAAATGGCACTGTAGGAAATAATGTTCTGAATTATTACCGTATGGTCGTAATATATAATGGTAAACCGTATGTGTGCCAAAATTGTAACAGTATTTCAGGGCATGGCCGGGCCGTCGCGCGGTTAGTAGATTTATTTTAGCTATTGACCTTACTAACTATTGGAATTTATAAATAACCTGAGATAATGTTCAGAATTAAAGTTAACACTTACTAGTAACTCTTCCTGATACTTATAACCTGATAGTGATATACGAATTCATTTCGCTGTCAGCATATAAACCACATCATCGTAATGAGTACGTATGTAATACATATTGAATACACAGTTATAATTATAATATTTCCCCAAGGTAGATTTTTACGCGACTTTGTATAGAGATTTGAAGATGTTTTTACCTATGAACCTTGTCTTATAATTAAGTCTATTATTATTATTTATTTATTGAATTATTTGACACAATTTTAATTAAAATGTTTACAATATCGTCCCACAAAACTGTTGCAACAGTTTGACTGTAGGAGCGGCGGTCTCTTAATTAATCTAGTACCTGGCTTTGCTCAAATGGTGTCTCTGTTTTTATGTACGTTATATCATCTGTGCTTTCGCGGCGAATCCGCCTTAAGAACGATTCTCCAACAAAAGCCTACGTATCCCTGTCATAACGCCCCGCAATGCAAATTATGTAACAAGCGGGTTTATGTAGATCCTCTTTCGGTTATCTCGCCGTAACCCGGCTCGCCAGTAATTACGACTGTAGACAAAGATAATTACCGAGATATTCGACCTGAGTTTTTTCGAACCACAGACTACATTCTTAAGATAATGCACGAGCGTCTGCTAATGCATGAACTTGACAGAGACGTCTAACTACTAGTAGAGGTCCAAATGGAAAAAATTGTGCGCTGTGAGTTACAGTTTTGTAATTTTTACCAGAGCTAGAGGGTGTAAAAATAAATATTTTTAGATGTGGAGGGAAAACCAATTCCCCCCCTGAACGAGGGGGGAGGGGGGTTAAAGTGCAAACGGAAGGGTTATGTTTAAATTTTTTTCTTCTAATATTTAGGCCTACTATTCATTGTTTGGTATCATTTTCATATAAAACAGACCCGGGGAATTCATTTTTGATAATAAATATGAGGATTTTCATATATAAAAAAATAATTATTGGTATAAAGGTAAAATAATCACCGTTGTTATTTTGATTGTTGCGTTATATAAGTAGTACCAAATAAATATATGAAAATTAAAAAAATACTACAAGATAGCATATTTACTGTAGTTTTTAAAAATGTATACTTTTTGGAACTTTCCATGCAAAAATAAGTTGTAAAAAAATTGCACCTGTCGCGTACCTCGAATAAAAAAGGGACGTTGCTTTGACTTATTGTTGACAGTACGTTTCTACTGCGGGAATTTAGCGATTTTGCGTAAACAAAATACTCCATTATGTCTGTTAGGGCAAATTGCATCAACCTGGGTTAACCAAGCAACCCGGGTTAAACGTTTATTTCACACGGAATTTGATAATTGATAAATTTCTTATGAAGTAAGTGACTGACCCGGCACTATACAGAGGATATCCGAGACATCAGCCTATGTGATATTAGAAAGGCTCTTGAACGGCTCAAAAATAACAGGGCGTCTGGGGAAGACGGAATTATAGCTGAGCATCTGAAGCCAGGTGGTAACCCAATCCTTATGGCCCTTCAGAAGTTGTTCAACTTCGGAAGGGAGAACGCCTTAGGATGGAACAGAAGAGTGGTGGTACTGTTCTTGAAAAAAGGTGACAACGCCTTGTTGAAGAACTAGCAATCCATCTCACTTCAGAGCCGTATTTATAAGATGTTTTCAAGAGTCATTACAAATCGTCTTGCATGCAGGCTTGATGACTTTCAGCCTCCCGAACAAGCCGGTTTCCGAATTGGCGTTTCGTAAATGTTATACAGAAGACCGAGGAATAGGTATAACCTGCCCCTCAGTTTAGCGTTTGTGGACTACCATTAGAGGGTTTCCATGACGTACTAATGCGGTTTAATTTAGGTCGAGAGAAAGGGACAAGGCTATACGAGTTGTGTATCACTGCCCCTTTTTCAGAACCTAAACAGAATCGCATTAGTACGTCATGGTAACCCCCAAGGCCTTCGATTTGATCGAAACTCTGGGCAGTACTACAGTCTCTTTAACGGTACCAAGTAGACTACCGCTATGTCGAAATGTTGAGGTGTTTGTACGAAAGCTCCACTATGTCAATCCGACTCCAAGACCAGAGCTTGAAGCATATTATACTGCAGTGGGGAGTCAGGCAAGGAGGTGTCATCTCCCCTAATCTGTTTACCGCTGCACTGGAAGATGTCTTTAAGACTGGACTGGAAAAGGTGAGTATCAACATAAACAGCGAGTACCTCACTCACCTTCGATTCGCTGATGATACGGTGGTCCTGGCTGAGACCTTGGAAGATTTCAGTGAGATGCTCGACCTCAGTAGCGCCTTCGAGCGAGTTCGTCTTAGGATGAACAAGGATAAGACGAAAACTCCCGTTACAATCGGAGACTAAACTCGAAGGTGTTGACGACTATAATATACCTAGGACATGCTACCCAGTTAGGTAAGTCCAATTTTGAGTAAGAGGTCAATCATCGAATCCGACTAGGTTGGGCAGCGTTTTGCCCCGGCCACGACATTGGTCTAAGGCGACCAGCGGCGAGCGAATCCATGAGTGGGACCGGGGTGCCGATATGGGTGCGAGAGGGAGCACCATACGTTTTCCGCTAAGCCGGTCGCCTTAGACCGATGTCGTGGCCGCGGCGTTTGGGAAGCTACGACACATCTTTTCGTCCAATATTCCGCAGTTCTTGAAGACAAAAGTATTTGATCAGTGTGGCAACACACACTGAGACGACAGACTGACAGATTTAAAAGAGTGATGATATACGATACTGAAACGTTGTCGCTTAGAATGGGCATAATAAGAAAGCTTAAAGTCACCCACAGGGCAATGGAGAGGGCTATGGTGGGAGTCTCTCTGCGAGGTCGTATTAGAAATGAGACGATCCGCAGCAGAACCAAAGTACAGCTCCATAGCTCTCCGAATCACTAAACTAAAGTGGCAGTGGGCGGGGCACATTGCACGTAGAACCGATGGCCAATGCGGCGGCCTCGTAGGTGGAAGGCACAGCGTGGGTAGGCCCCCCACAAGGTGGACAGTGAAGGTCTCAGGAGTCCGCTGGATGCGAGTGGCGCAGGACCGGTCATTGTGGCAATCTTTGGGGGAGGCCTATGTTCAGCAGTGGACGTCTTTCGGCTGATATGGTAATAATGATGATTTATGAAGTAAACTTTTAACAATTGATTTTCAAATTCCATATGAAATAAACTTTTAACGTGGGTGAACTGGGTTAGTTGTTTAGTCCCGGTTAGTGAAAATTACATTTATCGTCTTTGGTAATGAGATCATTACCTAATGACACTTGTAAAAATGATTACCCATTCCGATTCATATGATCAGATACTATATATCATACATGTGATCAGATAAACCAGATATACACGGTGGAATTTAATCGGTGAACAGGAACCCATTTTTCTAATTCAGTAATCGATGGCGGTCACGTTTATGTAGTACTTAAGTGGAACCAAGTTTTTTTTTTAGCATAACAAATTTTTATGTTGAAATTAAACTTTAATTAAAATTGATTGTCACCCTACTAATGGTTTAGTCTGAAAAGTTTAATACCTTTTTTCAAAATATCAGCCATGCATCGCTCTTATTATAGGTACATAGGAATTAGAGTCTATCGCAAAAATTAAAGCATGTGAGTGGTTATTGCTCATTTATGTTTTAAGTTTCTATGGCTGATAGTTTGAAAAGAGGTATTAAACTTTTCAGACTGTAGGGTGACAATAAATTTTAATTTCAACATAAAAAAAAAATATGCAAAAAAAAAACTTGGTTCCACTTAAGTACTACATAAACGTGACCGCCATCGATTACTGAATTAGAAAAATGGGTTCCTGTTCACCGATTAAATTCCACCGTGTATAATATATACACGCGGTATACAATAATCGATAAAATCTAAAAATAGAATCTGAACAAATAAAATTCTTAATAATCTTAGGTTATTTAAAAAAAGAAGATCAGAAAATATTCAGTTTACTTTCATATCAATAAATATTTACAATTGTAATATGAACAATAATATGCAAGTACAACAATATGTATGATCTATGAGCAGTTGCCGGCACAAAAGTCTCTTTTTTGAGATTACGCGGAGGTTTTTGTTGGAGGTACGCGTCAGGTAATTTTTTTTTCAGAGAATTTTTGTATGAAAGACTACATAATGTGTATATTTTTAAAAACTGCAATAAATATGCTATCTTACACTATTTTTAAAAATCGGATAAGTATGTTTTTTAATACTTATATGACGCTTAAATTAAAATAAAAACGGTAACTTTTTTACTTTTACTCCAAAAAATTTACATTTTTATATGAAATTGCTCATGTTTATGATAAAAAATGGATTTCCCAGGTCCGTTTTACACGAAAATGATACCAAACAATGCATAGTAGGCCTTATTAATTAGTAAAAAAATATTAAACGCAACCCTTTCGCATGCACATTCACCCCCCTCCCCCCGCGCTCAGGGGGGGAATTGGTTTTCCCTCCACATCTAAAAACAACTATTTTGAGACCCTCTAGCTCTGGTTAAAATTACAAAACTGTAACTCGCAGCGCACAATTTTTCTCAACTTTGTATGGACCGTGACCCTTACTATACAGAGAGTCTTACCTATACAGTCTTAGCACATAATTGGCGCTATAGATAGACTACCCGTCTTTTACAAAATTTATTAATAAGTGGGACGGATAGTCTATCTGGGGGTGATATCAAAATCAAAATCAAATCAAAATATTTTATTAGGTATCAAAATCTGTTTACAATATAGGTATTTTGTGGCCAGCACCTCCTGGTAAGTATAGCAATACTTGTGTTAGGAGGCACCGCTCTTTCCTAACAGAACTTATTCAGTTACATTATCAGTATATGATAACTTACAAAATATTTATAAATAACTATCAATTACTAATATACTGTCGCACTAATCATAATATATGCCAAGCCTGCTGTCATGTTTCAAATTGTTTATAAATAAGACAATGTTCGTTGGGGGTGCGATATTGTAATATTTACACCCTGCCATGTTTTGAGGTCTGAGAGGTAGGTGAGCTGAATAATTTTTACAAGTGAATTTCATTCTCTTACGATGTCTCTATGTCTCTCACGATAATCACAATTGATTACAATTTCATTATGATATAAGGTAAACGCAGCTATTAACGCTCCATCGAAAATCCGAAGGTATTAGCGACCTAATAACTAATTCGGTATTTTTTCATTGCCACAACTTATGTGAGGGTAGGTAGGTTGTTTTCCAGAAGCGTTTATTTCTTGAGTATAGGGTACGGTTAAGTTAGTTTGAGTGGTAGTTCGATAAAAGATAAAAATACATCAATCAAGTTGTGAGTACCGAGAAAGAAGGACATTCCATACTGGCGCTTGCACTTTCAAGTAAGGACTCGACTTATCTGTCTAAGACGTTTATTTTAACAATTGACTACTTTACATCTACATTTATTGCTAATCATATTCATTTATTTATAAATTACAGATATTGTATCACAATTTATCAAATAACATCCATTATCATATATAAAATATAAAATTAAAATTGGCCGGTGATTGCTTCATTATTTTTAGTAGTAGCAGCTATCAACGACCCATAGGTCGGTAATGACTAAAATGTCATGTTTAGTTTTTTCTTTCTCGTACGATATTATTCTATGAAAACATAAGTATGTTTATAGATTAATTGAGATCAAAATAATTGTAATTTTCAAAAAACTATTAACGACATATACATTAGCACTTGGTTTTCTTCTTTTGATGTTATAAAGTTAACCAAAATACAATATTTTTGGAAAACGGATATTATCTTAGACATTGTTTATGACGAAGTTTTATCCATTAAAAGTGCTTTTAGGTCCTAAATTTTTAATATCACGTAATCAGAAAGTGTTTTGTAGCGACAAAGATAATAAAAATACAATATTGTTATTGTTTAATATGGATCGGTAATACATTTTACGTTAGTTCTTACATATTCTATCAACGACTCATATAAATCGCTGATACCAACCATAAGAAGGTATTACCGACCGTACCTAAATAAGTAGGTAGTTATAATATTAAGGAAATGATTAATGCCATAAATTACTAATTACAAAAATACAAGTTTTAACAATCATGTGGCTTTGGTAGGAATAGTTGCCATTTCGATTGTCGTTCAAAAATGCTCCGAAGTGTTTGGCACCGAAACTTGGAAATTTAGAAATACATATTACCTATATAAATATATTTTATTTTCTTCGTAATCAAAGTGAAAAGCGGTGTACCACAAAGGCATAAATGTCCATTTTTACCCTCGTCTACTATTTTAAAATAAAATTGCCTCGGGTTGAAATGGTTCCCTTTATGCCCTTGTTGTACAATCTACTATTGAAACTCAATCGGTAATGGCTGCTTAAAAATCGTTGATACCTTCACACCCATTTTTATGGGTCGTTAATAGCAGAAATAGATTCTGTAATTTAGAAATAGATTTTTGACATCTTAATGTTCAATTAAAGGACGAGTAACTCATTATTTACCTTTTTTAATTATCATAGTAGCACATAAAATAGGAAAATTAAATTTTGGGACAACGTGTATACTTAAAAACTAGGCCTGATTAAAAAAATGCCTTAAGGGGGGCGTTAATACCTGCGTTTACCTTAATTGTTGATTTGTATTTAAGCAAATCTGATGTCAATGTCCTTAATATACCTAGATATTTTTTTAGCAAACAAGGCGCAGGCTTATAGGGCACAGAACTTTATTAAAGTTCCATACCTATAGACGGACACGGATGGATATGGATAAATGTAACTGAATTTACATAGGTACATGGGAGCTCTTTTGATTCCTGTAGGCATACACTATGTTGTATTATAATATGTGTTAGTTTTTAGTAAAACGTCCCACTTTGTCGCTTACCATAAAGACGAGATTTCCTTGTATCTTCATATGAATAAACTGACAAAGCGGCTTTATAAACGACAAAGTGGGACGTTCCACTAAACTCACTCACATATAAATATGACATAATATATCACATACTACCATATCATATCATACACTGAAGAAAAAATAGCTAGTTTACCAACGTACAAGTTTAATAAAAAAATAATTTGACTTGTTCCACAAAAACTGTGTTTATTATACTATATGTATATCTGCTTAGTCAAAAATATAATACTTACGTTTTTTTTTTTTAAATTAATGCCAACACTCAACGAGAGCGGGTTCTCTCATATTTGCGCACCATCTAGTGGGCACTCAAGTGATCTATTGAAGACTTTCCTTTGTGTTTCCTATTCTTTCTACTCTTTGTCAGTTGCATAATCAAGTCGTAATAACAGTTCTCTTTGATTACAAATAGTCGTGGCTACTCTTTGAATGTTCCAATTTATGTTTTCCCTTGATAATTATGTTATTTTTATTTACTTCTTCATAGTCAGGATACGATACGATATTGATGGGAGCTTTAAACGGATACCACAATTTTTTTATAATGTTTCAATGTAATTTAGTCACATCACTTCACACCACGATACTTGACCTATTTAAAATGCCTTTATGTTTGTAATAAATTTTATTGTATAAAATATTACACACCCAAAACGACGTCGTAAAATAATGAGTTTCCAAATGAAACATTATTTGGCTTGCGTGTGTGGAATGGTATTACGTACAATCAGTAACATTGTTAAATGTACACCTTGTTTACATATTTACGATATAGGATTAGTTGTTGGTGACACAGAGCGGTGGTGGTCCAGTAGTTTAGACGTTTGACTTTCCATCCGGAGGTCGTGAGTTCAAATCCTGGCTCGTACAGAATATGAATTGATCTTTACCATTGGCGCCCTCGGTGAAGGAAAACATCGTGAGGACTATTGCTCAATCCCTTTCATTTATGAGAGGAGGCCTGGGCCCAGCAGTGGGATACCTATAGGCTAAAATATTTATTTATAACATTTTTATAAGTTCTCATGAAAACATTATCAATTGAAACTTGCTATTAAAGTCTCATAAAATTTCTCGGCAATTTCCAGTATCTATGTTCTTGCAATTTAAAAAATATTCTGCAACTTGTACATAACTATCTACCGATGTATAGCCAGGCAGTGTGGGCGATGGTACCTACAATTGGAATGGGAATCGCACAGTTCGCGCTAGGATTGATTGCTGCATTCAAGCGGAATTCCGTTGAGCTGCCATTGTTTTTTCAATTTAAATGTTTTTTCCGCAATTTAAATGTTTAATTATTTAATTAAAACTAGAGCGAGTGTTTTTATGCTATGGAAACATTGGAAACGCTTATTCGAAATTACATCTTAGAATAAGTGATG
>JALPQI010018095.1:0-17097 GCA_025490895.1 Thaumatotibia leucotreta
TAATTTTTATTTTATGGTACCGTAAACGTAATTTTTATTGTTCATATTTTTTAAAACAATTTATCTCAATATAGGACCTGTTTCCTTTAATTGAACAGATCAATTATATTCACTTTTTTATAATCAAAATGATATGAAAATGATAAAAGTATCCCATACCGCTTGGTATGGGATACTTTTATCATTTTCGTATATATTTTTTGTGTAAATGTATATTTATCTAGATAATTTGCAATTATTCATTCATACTGCTACTCTTTTATCAACTTTTTATTTTTGTGAGTAGGTACTTACAGAATATACAAATATAATTTATAATAAAAAGTAAATTCTCAGTGTTAAGTTAAGTTATATATAAAATAAGAAAATATGTCGAGGTAAGTATATCAGTGCTTTTTATTTAAGTACCATATCTACAAGAATAATAGTATAACTGTATAAGCTTTTATAACTTATCAAATCTTCTCTATATTTGGTTGGGTATCTAAATGAAGTATTTGTATGTTCATGTTTGTCTTTGTAAATAGATACGTCCGATTCTATACAGTTATTGATTAAAGTAGGTATACTTCTGATGTAAATTGATTGTATGACATCATGTAGCAAAATATACAAACGGAAAACCCGATAAAACTAAATATGATTATTTCTATCGAAAATTGGTTTCGTCAATAGATACCTATACATACATGTAGGTACTATATTTTTACTTCAATTACATACAAAATATACGTATTTACTAATGATTAATGACGTGACAAGTTCATAACAAGCAGTATTGTCACGATGCCGCGGAGTCCGCGCCGCCAGCACTGGGTAGCCCATTGTCGGTGGTATGCGACCTTGCGTCCTTGTGACATTGCTCGTCCACACTTACTTGAAATCTGTTCATTCTAATGCAAATACGCCGACAGCTTACAAATTATTCGCTGCACGCCTAAAATAGACTGCCCTACTTTCGCGTTGGATTTTAAGAATAAAATTCAAGCATCATTCTATTTTAGGTTAAAGAAAAGGAATTGATTTTTTTATATAATTGGGTAGTCGTAGTCATTATTCATTATAGTCATAAGCAGTGGTCGGATATCCCGGTGCAACACCAGGGGATACCAAGTAGAAAAGTTAATATGGATATGACCTAAATTCCCGGGTTTAGTTTGAAAAAAATATATAGATCTGATAGGTATACTTAAAAAGGCAGCTCAAATTGCGAACATAAACGAAATCTTTGGGCGTTTTCACAAACCGTTTTTCAAAACACTTTTTTTTTAATTCGGACTAGTTTGGACTTGTTCGACTCAGGATCACGAGCTCTTTTAATTCTGATAGGTGAAAAAAACTGTAAATTTTTAATTTCTTCCATAAAAAACTGTAAATTTTTAATTTCTTCCATTACGCTATCGCCATACAAAGTCTATAAAAACGATAGCGTAATGGAAAAAAAAATTTTTGGACACTTTTTTTCTCCTAGTAGGATTGAAAGAGCTCGTGATCCTAAGTCGAACAATCCCAAATTTGACATTAGAGAATACGCAGACCAAATTTCAAATAATACCGCACCTAATGAAGTGTCTCTTTACAAATTTGCTCCACTGACATCCGTAGAAGTGGAAAGGACTTTTTCGACGTACAAATGGATTTTAGATGTGAAAAGGAATCGATTGAAAACAGAGAATCTAGAGAAAATAATTATATGCTATTTTAACTTTATAGAACCTAGTAATAAGCCATAATTCTTTCATAAAAGACATATATTTACTAATTGATGACCACAGGAAGACCATGTACCATTCAGTGGTTATTGGATACAATTTTTCTTTAACTTTAAGTTAATAAAATTTTGAGGTATCTGCGGGAGACCTCACCTAAAATGTTTAATTTAGGCTGGGTATGGATATTGTTTTAATCCTGATCACGGATTAAAATAATCGTGTATTATATGATATTTCTTTTTTTTTACGTTCGCAATTTCTAGATGTGGAACCTATTGTGCCTTAGTAAAAAGCGTCTATTTTTAAAGCTAAACTCTTTTATTTAAAAATATTCATACCAAAAGGCTATTCGGTACTAAGGTCGATATTAAATAAAATGTATAACCTATCTTTTAAAATAATTGTCGAAATCGCATAATAATAAACGCGTATGTACATGCACTTATTTTGCGTTACAAAATATTACTAAACTTTACTGGATGTAATTTTGTGGAATCCCGTGGTATATCCATATTAGTATAATGTTTGAGGTCATTCACCCCTTGTTGCACCGGGATATCCGACCACTGGTCATAAGACATTATTTTTGTCCATTATCAGATAAATCAGTCCGTTTTCCGAATATTAGTTAAACTCTACATATTTAACCCGAATACCCGAAAAGTATTTGCTCTAACGTTTTCCTAATCAAACTCCAATACTTATTTTCATTAATATTTGATGTAACATTTTTCTAATCTAAGTATAATACTGTTTTTCAGAGTGAGAGCCTAAATATGCATTACCTATTATGGATCATAGGTGATCGCGCTACGTTTGCTAAATCGATAACACTAACGATAGATTCGCCCTTGAAAACTCTTACAAACGAATTTTCATTAAAATCGTTAGTGTTATATCCAGAGAAAAGCTTGTTCTATTATATTTCTATTATCTTCCCAAAACAATATACAAACATAATACCTTTATGTGGTACCTAGGGACCGGGCTACGCTTATATCAACTGTGAATTAAAAGTACGCGGTTCCCAAAGAAAAGATTGATAAAACTAAACTTTATCCATTATTCGTCCCTGAAATAATTACGTACAAAGAATATGATCGTTCATGTCCCTTATTTGGGCAACCGCTATACATATATAATTATGTTTCATAATGCTGCAAAACTAACAAAATGTTTGTGCTACCAATATATTTTATAATCCTCAAGGCAATACAGTAGCTACCTACTTAATAAGATAAAGCAATTAACGCATATTTGGCTCTAACTCTTATTCTTATCCTGACCCTGTGCATTGCTAAAATTTTATCGCAAGGTACACTTATACTTTAATATCTGTATCATACAGCAGTACTTATTTCTGAGATTGAATTAAGTAGCAATATGTAGGTAAAGTTCATTAGATAAACATGTCGTAATAGTAACGTCTCATGCAAAGCCTGTTCCAAATGTCGACGGGTCCGTACACGACGACCTAAACTAGACCACTTACGCTAACAACTCCGTTAAAAGAGATTTATAGTGTCTAGCAAGAGTAGCAAGGTAAAGGCAAGGTGTTTATTATGATATGTATGAGTTCCATGGTCAATGGTAATGGACTAATCGTACGAGTATCGAAATTATCGATTGACAATTGACAAGTTTAAATAACTAAGTACTTTGTTTTAATATGATTGAAGATTTGTTTAGTTTGGTTTGTTTTTATATTTAGGTATACTTTTTTGAAGGTCTATTCACAGAAAATAGCGTACAATATACGTATAAAACTCCTGAAAAAAAACTTGTTGTTTGGCCAGTGTGTGAAAAATTGGTGTGACCGCGATGTGTCGCGGCTGCAGGCGGTTGCACAAGTAGCGCTTTGTTTACGTGGCATTGTCCAGCCGTCCCGTCGGCCAGGTTCGTACGTGCGTACTTGAGTATATTTAAATTTGGAGATGCGACCGGGATGAGGCAAGCGACACAGACTACTATAAATGCTGTTAGTGCCGACTGAGGGATACAGTTCTCAGGTCTAAGCAACCCCGAGCACATCTCATCAAACAAACGAAATGGCTTTCAAGGTACGGATTTTCTTCGGATATTCGTGGAATGTGAAGTGTCAAAAAAAGTGATCGTGAAATAGTGCGACAAGTGAAAAGGATTGTGACCATTGGAGCAATTAAATTTATCGTTCGGACAACAGACTGAATTTATGATTGGAGGACCTGTCTGGAAATGAAATATAGTTCTCATAAATAACCCGGAATTAAATTAGCCAAAAAAATGTTTTATGGTAGGTATTTGTACAATTAGAAGCTAATTAATTTTTCTTGTTGGTTTTAGTTGGTGATCTTCACTTACCTGATCGCGGCCGCCTACGGCAGCGTGGCCCCTGCGGCCCTAGCAGCGGCGCCCGTCGTAGCGGCGGCGCCGGTGGCGGCGCGGCTCGAGGAGTTCGACCCGCTGCCGCAGTACCGGTTCGGCTACGATGTGGCGGACTCACTCACAGGCGACTACAAGAGCCAGACGGAGCAGCGCGACGGCGACCTGGTGCAGGGACAGTACTCGCTGGTCGACTCGGACGGCACGCGCCGGGTAGTAGACTACACTGCTGATCCAGTTAACGGATTCAACGCCGTCGTGCGCAAAGAGCCGCTCGTGGCCGCCGCACCCGCCGTTGTGGCGGAGCCCGCCGTCGTGCCCGCTCGCATCGCCGCCGCCCCGGCCGTCGTCGAGCCGGTCGCCCGCTACGCCGCCGCTCCAGTTGTCGCTCAGCCCACCTTCGCCCGCTACGCTGTCGCCCCTGCCGTCGCTCCTGCCAGAATTGCCGCCGCTCCCGTATTTGCCCGTTATACTGCCGCCCCCGTCGCCGCCCCTGTGGTGGCCGCTCGTTACGCCGCCGCTCCTGTCGCCGCTGCCCCTGTGGTAGCCGCTCGTTACGCTGCCGCCCCAGTCGCCGCCCCTGTGGTAGCCGCTCGTTACGCTGCAGCCCCAGTAGCCGCTGCCCCGCTGGCCGCCGCGCCCGTTGCCGCTGCCTACAGGACTTCAGTGGCGGCATACACCGCTGCCTACACCGGTCCCGTGGCGGCTCAATACGCCGCTCCTCTGGCGGCCTACAGCGCCCCCGTGGCTGCGGCCTACTCCGCGCCGGCGTACGCCGCGCCAGTAGCGGCATATGCTGCGCCCGCGGCGCCGGCCCCGGTGCTCGCGCGCGCGGCTCCCGCGAAACTCGTGGCGCCCAACGCCCCCGGATACTACTACCCCTGAACAAAGATCACTGACTTGATGGCTCATTACTAAAGACTTGATTTATATTTAAGTTATTGAAATATACATTTTGTTTACTTTTAGTTCCTTATATTTTCATTTAAAACCATCCCTATAACAACTAAATTAGGTTACTGTCTTCTTGGATAAGTACGTAGATAAAGAGGAATAATATGTGGGTTTAAGTTGATAACCATGTTCGTTAAGATCTATTATAATCCTCTTCGACGTGCTCTCTATCCTCCCCCACCACCTAATTTGATCCATAATAGTAACCAGTTAAGTAGTAGTAGAACATTTTACATTTCTGTACCTTCTATCAACCCTTACTCGAGTTCACATAATTATACCTACATAATTCAATATTTCCAAGGGTATCTTTGTGTCTATTAACTTGTGCACACGTATTCCTAATGGCGGCATACACGGCGAAGACTAAATTGTTTCCGTAAACAATTTAAAAGTAGGTATTAACCCAAACCAATCCATTACCCAGTCTATGATACAAAATTATTCAAAATTTACTGTAACCCTGTTAACGGAGATGTAGTTTAGCAAAATCGTTGTAAGTTCAAATGATGTTGACTTTAATACTTGGCACATACAAAATACGTACTAGGTACATTGACATGTACAGGCATGTACGTAGGTATAGCATTACTATTTCTTTAAAATACAGTCGTCATTGTCATATCGGAGTGGCCAGGGTACTCAAAAATATCAGAACATGCACTCCAACGCCATGACAATAGAGGTCTGCTCGTGAGCACCCTGGCCCTCCAGTATGCGGCCTATCATTGCCCAGAAATAAAACTAACCATTTATTTTGAAGTATGTACATAGAATAGATTGCTTTTCTTTTATTTGAAAGTTCTATCTCAACATTTTACTATTTTGTCTAATAATGCACAAAGTTGGGTTAAAGAACTATGTATATTATGATATATAAAATTATGCGATGCTGATACATTAGGATTTTCCTTTCGGAAAAAGTTAATAAAATACTTACCTATAAAGCTCAATAAGTTAGTGGATCGAAATCTCGTACTACTGAGAACGATAGTTAAGGAAGCAAATTGCAGTTCCACTTTTCCATTTTCAGGCAACTCTAGTTACTAGCCCATCGTTGTGCATTATGCGCGACCCACTTGAAATGGCTAGCATCGCGAAAACAAGTGAATTTTAACCATTATATCAATATTATATTGTTGTCTCATCATAGGTATTAGGAATATTCCTCTTTGAAACCCATACAGTAATAACGGAAAGCAGTTTTCAAAACTGAACTCGACTGTTTAATTATGAGTTGACGACGATTTAATGGTTGAATGAATTTCAATAACCGCTGCTGTTTTATCCTATAGATCGCTTTGGTAAGCACCAATCATTTCCAATCCTCGTGAAAATCCACCGCCTAATTTTGGTGGCATCATTTTTGCCAAGTTTTTTCTAAACGTCTCAATGTTATACTTCCTCATTTGTACAAGGTACCGTGCCTTCGAAAGTACCTTCGAAATGTTGTATCTCAAAATATATATAACTTACGGTGAAACGACGTAGCTCAAATCCTTTCAAATGTATTATTCTTTCTAAGTTTTATAGCAATTAGTATCAAAAAGAAAATAGTTTTATAGCTAAACGTCAAAAACTAACAAAAGTTCGAACATTCTTCCGTTTTTTACGTACTATGACGAAACTATTTTTTTGTTTTTCTTGTAATATGCATTTTCGTACATCCCTAAAGGGCCTCTATAATATACCAAAATTGCAGCTTTGCAACACGACTTACGATTTGTATGAAAAACTTAGATAGCGAGCCTCCTGCCTTTTGAATTTCGCGATTTTATTATCAATTACAAAGTTTACTGACCTGATTTCACCCTTAAATGAAAGAATATTAAGTGCGCTATAAGGTCATTATTGTATGTTTTTCGTACCATAATTAGGTGAGGCGATATTAAGCCGAAAGAGTTAACAAAACACAAAATGTTATCTAGTTTACAAAATAGAGTACTTTTTGAAATATCTGAAACTATAAGACCTACGGTAATGCATGTTACCTCAACTTGTTGGAAATTTATTAATCTTCAAACGCTTTTAACCTGTTATATCAAAAAACGTAAGGTTTTTTTAATAAAAATCGGACACTAATAAATGACTGTACATTTCGCAGTTTTTCACGTAGGTACTACGCAGCAAGCACAACTTTTTTTGCTTGCAAAATGTTGTTTTATACTGCTCTATGGTGTCTTAATAACGTACCAGAAATGCAGCGATACTACTTGATTTGCGAGTTTAGGGTAACATGATGTACGGTTTGACCGTACTATAATTGCAGTATCAATATCTTTTATGAAAATTTGCAAAAAAGTTATACCTTCTTGGTGAAAGATTTTAAGTGACACTACTAAAAATCCCCTTTTACTTATTTTTGGATTTAGATTGTACCAGTTTCAAATTTATTAGTATGGGTAAAGCATCTGCAAAACCCTACATTTTGCATGATCTGGATGCTTAGCCAAGTTGCCAATCGCTAACGCTTAGTAACGTATCGTAGTTTCCCCTCTCCGTCACTCTTTAATATTAGTGCGACAAAGACAGTTAGCTGCCTTTCTTTTACGACTGACGATTAAGCGTTAGCGATTGGCAACTTGTGTAAGCACCCTGACATGCTCTTGGATTTTGGACTTTCGCACGCTCATAGTTGAAGTGAACTCTTTTCTATGTCATTGCGGTACAAAAGACATCAACGAGATCTCTCAGACATCAATTTTACAATTTTTTTATTTTTATTTATTATACAAAGTTGTTGTTTAACTGTCGTGTCAATATTGAGACCTGAGCTAGCGAAAGATTCCAAAATTGAGCCACGAGCGTAGCGAGCATTGCGAAGGAATCTTGAGCATTGCGAAGGTCTCAATAAGGCAAGAGAGTTGAACAAACTTTGCCGCCAAGTGTAAAATACAACATTTTTCCCCTCACGCCTCCCCTCTTATCGCGAGGAAATAATATGATTACAAATCTCATCCAAATGTACTTAAATTAAATAATAAAAAAAAAAACTTTTAAAACTTAATGTTTCAACGTATCGTAGAGTAGAGTTACTGCTGGTACTTAAATATAGCCAATGGCTTACAAAGTCTCCAATGAGAATTGACCAATTTAAGATGTGAGCTCCGAATGCGCATGATTACTACGGTCATACAGATCCACTTATAGGTACTAGGCAGTAATGGGCCATAGCGATTAGAGATTACTTTGCCTCACAAGTGAATAAGATGCGTTTTTACCCGCTCGTATAAAAGGATAAAAGAACGCTTTACGACCTAGTGAGGAGAAAATAGATTATCGTATATCGTGCAACGCGTGACAGTAACTGCGAAAAATCTATAAACGAAATCATGATAAGCCAATTTGAAACTCCCCTTATTTTATGAAATTACTATAATAATATCGTCGCCCAGGATGCTTAGCCTAGTTGCCAATCGCTAACGTTTAGTAGCGTATCGTAGTTTTCCCTCTTTGTCACTCTTTCATATTAGTGCCACAAAGATAGTTAGCTACCTTTCGTTTACGATTGACGATTAAGCGTTAGCGATTGGCAACTTGTCTAAGCACCCAGATAATGAAAGTCTAAATGATTATTTCAATGATAATACCTGTTGTGTTGTAGCTGCCCTTACAAAGGAGATTAACATAACAGAACAGAACTACACTATCGAATCAACACGTTTTAGAATAGCAAATATTCTTATTCTTATGTTTAGTAATTAGATAGGTATTTTAGTAATGTAAAGAAAATAATTAAAATAATGTTCAAAAACTGGTCAAGTGCCAGTCAGACTCGCAGGCGAAAGGTTCCGTAGCATTATCAATTTATCATAAAAATCACGTTTTTTGTATGGGAGCCACCTTAAATATGTATTTTATTATATTTATTAAGTACTTAGTATCTTTTGTAATAGCGGCAACAGAAATAACGATTGACGAGATATAGCCTGGTGACAGACGAACAAACAGATAGATAGCGGAGCCTTATTAATAGGGCCTTTGATGATACCCTAAAAATGTTGTAGTTTTCAGGGTTCCGTAGTAAACTAGGAACCCTTATAGTTTCGCCGTGTCCATCTGTCCGCAGCATAGCTTTGTGGCCGTTAGTACTAGAAATTCGCAATTTGGTATAGCTATACATATTAATCAAGCCGACAAAGTGGTAGAATAAAATGTAGAAAAAAAAATGCACTTATGGGTGATTTTTTTTTGTATTACTGAACCATTTTCCTCGATCTTTCGCCGCTAGTGAAGAAAGCATTTCGGAAGCGGAGCATGTAGCGAGTATCGCAAGAGTCTCGTAACGCGGGAGTCCACAATGAGCCCCGCAGTATGGAGCTCACGTCCCGAGTTACGCAGCGCCCGGTATATAACGCCGCGGGGCCGGGGGCTGGCACAGTTCGCTTGGACCTGCTCAACCCACGCCAACAAACATGGACTCCAAGGTGAGTACGATTATCAATTTAACAATTTTCCGGGATACACAGGAATTGCGGAATTCCACTTAAGTACCTAAGCCCAACTTTAAGTACCTAATTGCAATTCTTGCATACCCTTAAATAATTTCCAATTAACATAAAGTCATTAACGTATTAGTCATTTATGTTCTTCATCGAACCCTATAGTCTTAAAATGTCTGAATACTAGCATCTTGAACTCTACATTCTTAAAATGTTTAGTTTATTAATAACGTTATATCCAGTTTACAATTAGAGATTAATATGATCAAATGGCGGTGGTGGCTCAGTGGTTTAGACGTTTGACTTTCAATCCGGAAGTCGTGGGTTCAAATCCTGGCTCGTACCAATGAGTTTTTCCGAAACTTATGTACGGAATATCAGATGATATTCACCATTAGCTTTCGGTGAAGGAAAACATCGTGAGGAAACCTGCATACATCCGCGAAGAAATTCAAAGGTGTATGTGAAGTTCCCAACCCGAGGGCCAGCGTGGGGACTATAGCCCAATCCCTCTCATATATGGGAGGAGGCCTGTGCCCAACAGTGGGACATTATATAGGCTAAAATATTATTTTTTATTATTTATGATCCCTTAATTTTGTGAATTATTAAGTAATTAAACAAATCCACCGAAAATAAAAATAAGGCGGTCCTTATAGAAAGTTTCTAGGGGTTAGAGATATAATATCAATCAACCATTATCTGCATACAAAAATGTGACAAATTCACTCTAATCTTACGTTAGAACATTTTTATTAGTAACTTTGATCCTCTTAAACCTGTCTAAATAATCAAGTTATCAAGGCTCGTATTGCAATCGCAGCTTTTGTGTACCGGTTGTCGCGACGCAACTTTGGATCCCTCAATTGCGCACGCGCACGCGCGACGCACGACCATACTTCTTGGCGTTGACCAACCGATCCGTATCTGGATTGCGACATACACGATGCCAGCTTTTTTGATCTATTATAGATTTATTGAAGAAATCGGAAACTTCATTTGTCAGACATCTTCCTCGTGTATTCTATCCAAACTCTACGTAGGTACCAATTAAGTATTCTAAAGTCATTAGATGTCTAATATCGTTGCAGGTATGATTATTGATGTGTAGTTACGGCTATCATTTTAATTAAATTAGGATATCCAGATTTAAAACGACTTAGATAAAATATTTTTGCAATCGGCCGTGGACGCAATCGATCATTGTATGCATATCGTATGCTAATGTCATGCCCACAAGCGTTGCAGTGGTGAACATAACGAATCCTAATGGTGTGAAATTGCTAATAGCAGTTGTAGTATTATCGGGACAATATTTAATCACATCGAATGGAAATGCTTGCATATGTATAAAGGTACATGCAGACCAAAAGAGCATTCGCTGTTCTATCCCCCTACTCTAAGAAATTCGATCGTTACACGAACCATGATTCGTTGATTTCGTGATAGAACAGCGAATGCTCTTTTGGTCTGCATGCACCTTAAAATTAAAACGGAATCTCCTGCAGAAATATGCTTACAGGCCTATCTAACTGTTAATTCAACTTTGTACCTTTCTTTATTCAGTCGCATATTAGCAAGATGGCATTGTAGTCCATATGAATACACTTTCGAAATTACTTTCCCAATAACATATTTGATATTCAGTAGACTAACGTGTCAATGGGGGTGAACAGGAGCACAGCTGTCGCAACGTGCGGCGGCGGCGGCGCTGCGCATACCGATGCGCGTCCACCACATGTCGATACAATTGTCGCAAAAGGGCCGTTACGCAATGTAGCCGATATATGTAAATTATTATCTAATAATGATTGAACTTAGGAAGTGATAATAAACTTTCTTAAGGAATTAATTCGACAATGCTAATAATAAGTTATGTTGTACTCATTTAGACGCCATTTTACATAAAACTAGTAGACATTTGCAAATATCTCGTTTAGTAAAATACTTAAATTTATTACCCATGGCGTAAGTACCCACCTAAAAGTCTAAAAGATAATAAATGTATAAATATATATTCGCGACCCACCCACAAATGTGCGGGGCTTAATGTACACCGGTTAGCATTACTTATATCAATTGATGTTTGGCAATACAATAGATGGCCGTCCACATGTTGTGACACATTGATAAAGTACATGACACGTTTGTGTATAATACCAATTAGTTTTATTTCAAATGGGCTAGTAGGTAGGTTTTACTACCGGAAGAAAACAAAGGAAACTGTCATTATATGGCTTCAACTGGATTTCGAAGTTTTATTGCTCTAGTTTGTTTTTGATTCCTTGGTGTTTAAGTTCAATTTCCTGTTCATTTATGTTGGTCAAGGCAATCTATTCCAGTGGCAGTTTTTGTTTTGATCACGGTTTAACATAAGTGTGGGAGGGAGTAGCTCGATAGGTTAATTATAAGCTCTTATTCATTTCGAGTTTATAGTTAGTGTTGGCTACCAAAAAAAAATTGTCACCTTTTCTACTGACGAGATGGTCGGCCAGAGTATACATGGAGTTTTTTTTTTACAGATTGTAGTATTGATCTGCGTGCTGGGTGCCGCGGCGGCGAGCGTGGTGGTACCAGCACCGTTGGCGCCAGTCGCTCGATTCGACCCCCTGCCTCAGTACTCGTACGGTTACGACGTCCAGGACGCGCTCACCGGCGACTACAAAGGACACCAGGAGCAAAGGAACGGGGATCTCGTGACCGGGTCATATTCTGTAGTGGACCCCGACGGCACGAGGAGGATCGTCGACTACGCCGCGGATCCCCTGAACGGATTCAACGCGGTGGTGCGCCGCGAGCCGCTGGTGGCGCCCGCGCGGGTGGTGGCCCCCGCGCCCGTCCTGGCCCCTGCGCCGGCGCCTCTCCTGGCCCCCGCGCCTGCGCCCATCCTAGCTCGCGCGCCGGTGTTCGCGCCCGCGCCCGCGCCACTGCTCGCCCCAAGACTACCCAGCCCGTACTTCTTTTAGATAAAATATTACGATCTTGTTGTTTTTGTACTGAATAGTTAAGGATTTTTATAATTGTTATTTATGTTATTAAATGAATTACACAATTGACTGAACTATGGAATCTTATTTACTGTCGCTGTCTCCCATAAATAGTGAAATTCATGTTATATGGCATTGATACTTAGGTAATTAGGTACCTAAAAATTGTCATACCATGAATTTCATTCGTCATCAAATTTACTATTTGCTGTAGAATTAATACAAAATTCATGAATGAAATCATTGTAGGTAAGTGGGTATAACGCACGTTATACGCACTTTTGCAGCTAACGGTACGTGTGAACTTATTTTAACATCAGAACATTCGGAACCCTTAGATTTACTGTAAAATATTTAATTTTTAAGTACAAATTATGTAGCCAGCTGTTATATCCAGAAATCGAACAAAGCGTAGTAGCCGTGTTTGCATGGAGAATTGGCCCTTGCGCCAAATGCTTATAGTATTACTTTTTTAAAGAGCTCTCATGACAAATATTATTTACTGTAAAGGAGTGTGGGCAAATTGGCCTATTGGCCAATAACGACAAACGGTATGCCTCTGGATAGCTTATATATGGCAGGAACTTCCAAATATGTGTGTGAAAAAACTTAATAGCACTTAAAAACTGGGAGTTACAGAGTATTTAACTATCGCAAGTTTTCGTGATTGACAGTTAGTGACCGTCATTATTACCCGTTCCTAATAAGTCTTAAATTAATAAAGTGTTTAATTTCCGCAAATATGTCGTAGTCTCGTAAGATACTCTGTATGTGTATATAATAATACATTTAGGGATCATTGTATGTTGTCCAAAAAATATTCAAAGGGATTACGAAATAAGTGTCTCATTGGTAAATTATTGTTTTAGCAATAACTTTTTTCCCACAACTGTTGGACCGTCTCTGTCTAAACAAAAAATGTAGAGTACAGAACAACCTTTCCTAAAATATATAGCTTGTTGTTATTGGCTATTAGGCCAGGGTCAGGGTCCATACATTTTTGCCCATCCTCCTTTGAGCTTTTTGTCTTTGTTGTTTTCTGAGGTATGATTATTTTCATAATAACCATTATTTTCAACATTGGCTAATGCCATTCAGATGAACTTTTCGAACAATAATATACATGTACTTAATGACTCATAATTATTATATTCTTAAAATAACACTGAATAGTGCCAATAAAAATCTTGAATAAATGTAGGAACCAACAGTTTTTTTTTCTCGTTTCTTATAATAGCGACACATACCTACAGGGGCCCGTTTCTCGAAAACTAGTAACTTAGAATACAAGTGGAAGTCTCTTTTTGACACTATTATAATTAGATAAGGGGCCTATTTCTCGAAAGCTTGTAACTTGTACTTATACAAGCGGAAGTCCTTATATAATTAATAGTGTTAAAAAGAGACTTCCATTTGTATTACAAGTTACAAGCGTTCGAGAAACGGGCCTAAGGACTTCCACTTGTATTACAAGTTACAAGCTTTCGAGAAATAGGCCCCAGGTCTTTGTCATCTGATTTCCTATATTAAGACCTGCTAGGTACATTTTTTTTTCACAATGATTCAATTGGTACTTCACAGTTCACACTATTAAATAAGTTGGAAATTAAATACATTTTGAATAAAATGTTTGTTTACATTGTTTGTAACTAACTAATATCAACGACAGCTACCGATTACTCAGTGAATAAAGTAAAGTATTTGAAGAAGAGCCATTCACGCCAGAACTTGATTGTTTTAGGTACGCCACACATGATCATCGCAAAACATCGACTCGTAACGATAAAGCTACGAGCATAAGTGTGTAGTGTGTAGGCGGGAGCGCCAGAGCCCCGGGCAGTATCGGATGCCTGCGACCGCGACCTTGCCTCTCGTCAATTAAAAGCGAAAGTTCCATAAGGCTTCTCGTAGGTGCGGGTTGATTACCGGGGCAACCGTGACGTCACTGATCCACCCGCGGTCGGTATAAAACGAGAGCACTGCTTCAATTCGGCAGTTCAATCGTAACTCCGTACGTCAACACTACTCAAAATGGCATTCAGGGTTGGTTAATTGATTCGTAGTATTCGTACCTATATCAATATAATTATATATTTGGTATTAAATGTACTTTGTTTTAAAAATCTAATGAAAATATTGGTGATTCTTTTATGCACAGAAAAATATTAGAAAAAAGTGGGAAACAATTTTATTCGCAAAATAAAATGTGCACGGTTAGAAAAGTTATACCTCGTGAAAAATCATAAGAAAACAAATCTCGCAGTATTTTCTAATTAGTACGATATGGAATGCCTATGATCCCCCTTTATAAAAAGAATATTATGGATTAAAAATATATCATAAATCAAAAATAGTATAGTTAATAATTTCAGAATGAATTGAAGATCACGTGAATTAAACTTTGTTTTTTTTTTCAACAGTTCGTCATATTTACCTGCTTGGTCGCGGCTGCCACCGCTGGCGTAGTTCCCGCCGCTCCTGTGGCGTACGCCGCCGCCCCGGCTTACCACGCTGCCCCCGTGGCCTACGCCGCCGCCCCGGTCGCACACGCCGCCCCTGTCACCTACCACTCTGCCCCCGTCGCGCACGCCGCCCCAGTAGCCTACCACGCCGCACCCGTGGCCTACGCCGCCCCCGTCGCTAAGGCCGTCGCCGTCGCCCCCCTCGCCAAGGTTGTCGAAGACTACAACGCGCACCCGCAGTACAGCTTCGCGTACGACGTGCAGGATGGCCTCACCGGCGACTCCAAGACCCAGCACGAGACTCGCGACGGTGACGTCGTCCACGGTTCCTACTCCGTTGTCGACCCCGATGGCACCAAGCGCCCCGTCGAATACACCGCTGACGACCACAATGGCTTCAACGCGGTTGTGCACAAGGAGCCCCTCGCTGTCAAGGCCGTAGTCGCCAAGGTCGCCGCTCCCGTGGCCTACCACGCTGCGCCCGTGGTTCACGCCGCCCCGGCTGCTTACCACGCCGCCCCGGCTGCCTACCACGCCGCCCCGGCTGCCTACCACGCTGCTCCCGTCGCCTACCACGCCGCCCCCGCTGCCTACTCTGCTCCCATCTACCACCACTAAGAGTTTACAAATATTTACCTCGATCTGGTAATGGTTACGCTTAAGAATGCCATGTAAATAAAGTATTTATTTTATACTAAAAGGGAATTTTCTTTAATGGACATACGGTAAAAACTCTTATAAAATTTACAATTTTACAATATTTTAACGTTCAAAGCAGATGTAGATATACATACCAATAAATCAATAATACAAACATAATTGTACATAGTATCAAAGGTCGAATCGTTGCAAACCAAGTACTAAAGTCTTGGGTGGTTTTGGCAATGCTTTTTCGGGACCCGGAACAACTGTGAGACCGCGCTGCTTGCGGAGGCGTCGTTCCGATTCGTTCTTTTTGCCCTCCTGCTTACACGGCAGCACTGAGAATCGTCGCCCTGTCGGCACCGTCGACATCCGCTTGAACAGCACTTCCGTCTCCACGCGCGTGACTTCGTCTAGGTTACGCACGATCTGCCGCTCCCGCTGCACGATCGCCTTGCGTTCGTCCGCTGTTACGGTTTCTGATATCATTTGAAGGCATTTGGCCAGGAATGCTTGGACTTGTTCTGCATCTTGTAATTTCTTCGTCCATTCATGTGCTTCTTCAATTTCAATTCGAACGTCATTCGAATTGCCCTGCTGCATATCGCCACTCATGAGCACGAAGCAACCATTCAACCACCAAACGGGGCTTCCAAGTTCTTGGGCATCTTTTTGGCATCGTTTAGCATAAAACTTAGCCAATGTATAATTCTTTTGTGAACTTAGCAATCGAGCTAGCTCGTATTGCAACCAACATTTCTGCGTAGCATTTTCACACATTTCTAAGGTTGCCATAACTTTAGCCGTGGCTTGTTCAATGTCAATAAATTTGTACGGGTAATTTGCCATAACAGAATCGAATGAAGTAGGCCGGCCTGTCGGAAGGCCCATAAGGAAAGCGATGCGGCGCCGATTACCACGCTCGCTTAGTGTATACGATAGTCGATGCTGAGAAAGATATCCTTCTCCAACCGCTCGATATAGGCGATCAATGTACAAATCCTTGTCCGGTAGTGTGCGAGGTGTGGCATTGTCAAGGAAGCGCTGCATCTTCTCCGCTTGCGATATCAAGTCCATTATTCGTTTGTCACGCATGCTTTTTTCCAGCTGCTTCAGTAGGCGTTCTGCAGTTCGTGCTCCAATTTCACGATATTTTATCAACACTTCCTCCTTGTACTTGTTCTGATACTTAGAGTCGGCTCTTTCGGCTAATTTGATAGTATAATAAGGTCTTTGAGACCGCATCATTTCTTGTCTTTCGGTTAAAGATCGAAGAGCTTCGTGGATGATTTCCTTCAGTTCACGACTACCTGAGGCATTTGCGGACTGAACACGGGGATCCTCAGCTAACTCTTGTAAAAAGAACTTGTCATACGCCATAGCACCAAGATATTTCATTGCTAACACCCGAGCTAATGTCAAATGTTTTCTGGCTTGCATTTGTGTTAGCTTCTTTTTTTTTACTAGTCGAGGTATACGGCACTTGTGTAAAGATTTTGGCTTTCCAGCGTCTTCATCTACCTTCTTTGCTTCATTA
>JALPQI010018096.1:0-20313 GCA_025490895.1 Thaumatotibia leucotreta
AGATAATATTAGTATGTAAACACGACTTGATGTTTTGACGTGTCTAAGTGTAATCGATTTTAAAATGAAGTTTCTTCCATGTGGCCAGTGGCTTTCTTTTATAATATGGAACCTATCTAAAGCTACAAATAGGTAGTGGCTGTTTATGAAACTCATAAGTATTATAATTTTATATTAGTTACTAAAATTAAAACAACAATTTTTTTTTAATTGAAAGAGAGAAGAAATGTTTTGTTTGTCAAGCATTATAATGTAAATCATCATCATCATCAGCCTACAATAGTCCACTGCTGGACGTAGGCCTCTCCTATTAACTATGCGTATAGACGCATTAGGAGGTAAATGCCCATAATCGCCACGCTGGGCAAGCGGGTTGGCGATCGCAGTAATGTGTCCAGTATGATGACGCTGCTGCCCATCATAATTTTTTTATCAAATAATGGTCAGTGACACTTCAATCCCTTCGTCGACTCTTACGACACCCGCTGGAGGAGTTGGGGTGGTGACAAATGTATTCTTACTGCCGTCACCACACGACCATATATTATAAAGTAAATGCCACTTGTAAATCTATATTTTTTCTTATTACTTTCTTAGGGCAATTCGAAATAAAGAAGTTTGGGTTTGAAGTGCTGGTAATAAATAATAAATTCAAGATAGCTAACTGTCTATCAATATCATTCGATGAAAATTATAAAAATATAGGATCGGTTCTTGAAAATATAGGAGAACACGACTCTATTTTCAAGATATTAGATTGCATGTTCAGATATTTTTGAGCACCCTGAATAATATATATATATATATATATTTGTGATGGCGAGAATAACATGTTAAGGACAAATTTCTCCTGTTAGTTGCAAAATGCCGTTCCGATTTTGACTGAGTAGAAAAAACTTGATATTATTAAAATAAAAACAAAAAAATGCTTAGGGCACTTTTCTGTGAATGACCCTAAACTGAAATACACAATATTTACAACTGAGCTCAATCTAAAAATTTGGACTGTCAAGTGCGTCATAGAATAATCGTGAGATAGATGTATGCAGTGACAAGTCTGCACTGTTTTCGTGAAGTGTCAAATCAGTTAATTATACAACTTACGATTCTATGCCAGTCAGACAAGGTTAGTTTTTGCTGTCTGAATACATATTTATGAATCAAACGGCGTATATAAATATTTGACAAATTGGTGTGGTTACATGTAAACGGAAACCATTCATATATACTTATTTTTGACTACGAGGTGAATACATTTAAATGGAATTTATTTAAGTATGAAACTTTGTGAAGCATTTTGTGATTACATAATACTGAAATAGTTTAATGGATACATTTTATGGTGTCAGTAATAGATACATATTTTTGATACAATGTATGACTACATATTTATACATACATATTTATGTATGATTTATTCAGCGGCTAGTATTGAAAATTTTACTAGTTTAGTTAACGACGTAAATGGGGATTTAGAATTAATTCGTTGTTGGGCCCGTAATTATGGATTGAAAGTGAATGCGAAGAAATCGCAAGCAATTGTTATTGGTAGTCCTTACTATATAACTAAGCTCTCAGACATGACGGTTCCGGACATTTATTTTGGTGAGACACCTATCCCATTCTCATCGACTGTGCGAAATCTGGGTATTACCATGGATCAGACGCTTTCCTGGACACCCCATGTGGCGGAAATTAGCCGAAAGGTGTTTGCATCTCTTCATTCTTTGAGACGTCTACAAAACTTTCTCCCATTTCAAACGAAAATTACCCTTGCGCAGTCTCTCTTGCTCCCACTGCTAGATTATGGAGATATTGCTTTCCTGGACCTGAGGGAGGAGCTGCTCGATAAGCTCGAACGTTTGCAGAATGTGTGCATCAGATATATTTTTGGCTTACGTAAATACGATCATGTTTCTCAATTTCGTTCTCAACTTGGCTGGCTTCCGATCCGCCGTCGCAGAGATGTACATGTCCTGTCCTTGCTTTTTAACGTACTTTTCAATCCTTCTTCGCCTCCTTACCTTTCTGAAAGATTTCTTTATTTAGCTGATGTCAGTAATCACCGTTTACGTTCAAGTGCTAACCTCACTCTTGCTTTACCGTGTAATAAGTCTCGAACTTACTCTAGATCTTTTTTGGTGCGTGCTGTGAAATTATGGAATGGGTTGCCGCTGTCCCTCAGACGGGCTCAGTCTGTAACGTCACTCAAGAACGGTCTGAAGAAGTTGTGGCTCTCCGACAGTTTGTGAAATGGTTGAGTATTTTATTTTATTTATAGATATGTAGTATATGTATTTTACATTATAACTATATGTGTAGTTTATGTACGAATTAAGCATAGTAGGTAATATAGTATATTTACAGTAGTCATTCAAATCACGCACTGTACACGTTTGTTTGTCTATCTCTTGTTTCATATAGTTCTCTCTTTTGCTCAAAGGTTAACTGGAAGAGATCCCTTACAGGGATAAGTTCGCCCTTGTACCTTTTTGAATTGTTGTGTATTTTTTTTACCTGTTTTATTTGTGTGCAATAAAGAATTTACATACATACATACATACATATCTATGCAACCTTGTTTTTGTATACATATTTTTAGACGTGACTGTACGGCACTGTGCGTTTTCTTATTATTTTTCATGGATCTATCGGTGGTAAGAATGCCGTACAAAAATATATGACCAAAATGTACTCACTCTACCTGTACTTTTAAATTCTCACCAGGAGTCAGTTGGACAGTTTACAAGTGACGGCATAGTGCTGAATCTTATTATTTTATGCTCTTATATCGTTCTAGATAGGTCACCTGGTGGTTCAAATGACCCATATTTTTTTCAGCATGGGCCGCTAGTCTATATTTTTAAATTAGAACTTCTTGTTGTCTTTGCATACCAATTCACACAACACTCCATGTAAAGCAGTGAAATGCACTTTTTCGGCTTTTTTATACGTATTGCCAAAAACGAGCGCTATTTACGGGTCTGTTACTTAATCGCAACTGAACAAGCACGACGAGCGCCGCGTCTAAGTATATCAGTGCGAGAAATATAACTGCTGGTGACTGCGAGTCGCCTTATAATGAACGTCTACAGGAGGTGGTCTGTGACCAGCAAGAAATACTACCCTTTGTTTACGAGTAGGAGCATATTAAATATCAACCTTGTGAAAAAATTATCATTTCGATCATAGCCCATGATGCATAGTTTTCGTTTAGTCACACACAAAAAAATCAATATCCTGGGAGATTTTCACACACATCGGCCTAGTAAACGGTACGCTCCATTAAGACTTGTGGTGTCGGTATTTTTGGATTGTATTGTATTCAGGGCATTTTTTAGCGTCTCGACATCAAACGTGCTTATTTTGCGTGGTGCCAACGCTGGCCCAGTAGGTACTTGTTGGAGACCTCACATACATCCTTGTTTTTTATCGCAGATGTATGGAGGTTCGTCACAATGTTTTCCTTCACCGTAAAGGACTTGTGAATATAATATAATATGACGTACATAAGCTTATAAAATAAAGTAAATGATTCGGGCTGGGGATTGAACCCAAGACCGCTGCGTAGTGTGCATTTTACCTAGGGCCTGCAGTACCGGGGCCGGTACTGAGATTTTCATTTCCCGGTACCGAGCGGTACCAGTACCGGGACTCCCGGTTCTGTCCGGTTCTTGCATCGGCGTATGATTTAATGACTTTATTACTAAATTGGCTATTGAACAAATAAATATAAATAAACCGTAATGCAGCGCTTATAGTATTAAATGTGACGTTTTCAAGTTAAAGGTCGCGTATCATATGGACGAAATTTGCTCGTATTTTTATACGAATTAGAGCGTCCTTGTGCTTAAGTGACAATGTTGTACCTTTATGAAAATGTCACAAAACTCACAAACTATACAACGTCCATTAAAGACAAAAGTGACGCAACTAAAAAACCATGAAAAAATATTTTATTGCTAAAACGACATTATAAACACTAATATTTTACGTGGCACTAAGACACCTGTCGATTTGTCGTTAGAAAGTATCAAAATTATGCAGGTACCCTTTTTGCTCTATCACACTTTTGTTACTAACTTCAATGCTAAACCACCATTTTGTCAGTTGCGACTCGACCGTTGACCAAAACGCATGACATTTTTGAGAAAAAGTGCCATAAAGCCAAAAAAGAAGTGATTATGTTAAGAATGTTACAAGTAAAACTGCCATATTTGTATATGTGGCAGTTTTGAATTAAATAAATATGTAAATATTGTGTTCCTTTATATAAAAAGTAGTCGCAATACGGAATGTGCCGGTTTAGATTTTTAAAATGTATATTCTTAAATTGGATTATTCCTAAAACAAAACTGCCGTATTTGGATTTGCAAACTTTTTGAATTAAAAATATATTCGAGTCCATCAATCACAGGTGTCATATTTGTACATGTGGCTGTTTTGAATTAAATAGGTACATTATGTGTGTATTATTTATAAACAAAGGAGACGCAATACGGAATGTGGCAGTTTAGATTCTGAAATGTACCTATACTGCAATTGTACGTTTCAAAACGCAAAACGATCGTATTTGGATTTAGAATAAAATTTAAATCCATAAAATGTGCCAGATATATATTCTTAGGCAGTGAGTTATGTTTGTTTTGCATCAATCGTGATGAATGCATCACGATTGATGCAAAACAAACATAACTCACTGCCTACTATTATTTCTTGTTCAGATCAGCAAACTTCATTAAGTTTGCTGATCTGAACAAGAAATAATATTGCCCTTAGGTATAAATAAATAACCAAATTTGATATTATTAATATTAGTATACATCAGTGAACATTAAAATGTCATAATTCAAAGTTAATTTTTTTTGTGAACAGGCATACAGAGGTTTGAAGACCATACATCTGCCATCATCATAAATGTCATAATTTAAAGATAGCTTTTTTTGTGGATATGACTACAGAGGTGTAATATATTTATAGATTTTATCCATATTATGTATTAAATATATTATGTGTAAATGTATTGCTTTAAATATAAAAAAAATATACACACACAAAAGCACTCGTGTGCTTTATACGATCACAGCTACATAAGAGTTAAAAACATAATCTCTATATTTGTTAATACACAAGACTGCTCTGAAAATACACGCATCTTCATTATTTAACATAGAACCGGGAAAGAACCGGGACATTATCTTCAGTACCGGTCCTCTCGGTACCGGGAGTACCGGGAATTTCCCGGTACTGAGAGAACCGGGAGCAGGCCCTAATTTTACCGTCCGACAACAAGCGCTATTATTTGTGATGAACGACGATATAATGAATAATACATAGATATACAGGGTTACTTTTTCACCAGTACAATAAATAATAGTAGACTAAAATACAAATTACAAGCATTTTTTTGTTACTACCCCTTTGGAACAAAAAATGCTCGAACTTATCCGCAATTCTAACAAGAAATGTGAACGACTTATTACGCATCTATCGACGTGCATAACTAACGTTTATTTATATTTCATCGCGCACGGCATGGCGGGTTGGATAACCCTTTCTCGCCGCCCTCGTCATAGAGTCTAACCAGCGAGTGGCTGCATAAGCATTTTGTCGATATTCTGTACATGGCAACAATTTTGCCTATCAATTAACCTGTCACTGTCAAACTGTCATTTAATTTGGTATAGAATTCGTTGCCAGGTTACGTTTTTTTTTAATTTGCCGGGTTTGTTTGTGGAGCCACTCGCTGGTTGGACTCTACCACACCAACCACACCGTTGACACTTGTAATTAGTGCGCTCATTATGTTACATTTTGCATGAAGGATAAATGAATAAAAATTTCATAAAATGTGGTAATTTTATTTGATAAATGTGATCTATTATCGATACCTATATTAGGTTACATTAAAACTGCAAAAAAAGGTTAAATCTTGATTTTTTTTTGTTTGGCCTCGATGTATAGCGGCCGTTTTTGCAGTGTTGACATGTGATCTCATATTCGTTATAAAGAATCTCTCGTATCCTGAGGTAGGTATCGATTTTCGTAGCAATTGGTTAAGAAACAAAGAAATTTAAGATGGCGGCCGTATTTCGCAATTCTAAGCTCAGATTCCTTAATACAGAATTTCACGGATCCTCAGAAGATATCGATTTTTATCACAGTTGCAAAATAGTGAAATTTACGATGGCGGTCGTTTTTCTAACTTGTATCTTCCGATTTATTATTAAGAATCTTTCATGTCGCCAGATATATATTTTTATCACAATCGAATAAAAACCAGAAAAATTAAAGCTGGCGACCATTAAACAATGAAATCGAATATAGCGTCTCTTTCCATTTTTGCCATGGCAACTTATTAAGGAAAGGGCAGATTTAAAAAGAGATGGCGGGATGACATGGACTCATTTCGTTTCGTAGTAACTGGTAGGAGCATGCACTAAGCCGTGACGAGTGGCGAGTAACAGGGGAAGCCTTACCCAGCATCAGGCACTGGTCTCACCACGAGTTACTAAGCTATGAACTATGGGCTATAAACACGAACAAAAGATACGCACTCCCGTGTAAAAAAAGAGACACGGAGATACTCGCTCGGCGGTGATAGCTGACAGCTGGGCGAGTATCGCCGTGTATTATTATTATTTGTTTGTCTTTGCCATATCTCGGGACCATGGGGTCCCGGGCCTTTGGGAGGCATGCGTGGGGCCGAAGCCAACAGCGCAGAGGCCCTTTAAGACAATTAATATAAAGCAATGGATACACGTGGCGGATACCATCCCCGAGCGCACAATATGATACGTCCGGAGATGGTCCCCGCCAGGTGCAAAGACTATTGCAGTGCAGCACTGTGACTGCGATGGGAACTAAGGTCTTGGGCTATGGTTGGTATAATGGATGGACTGGATACTGGGTTATGGGAGGAGACTAGCGGACACCTGCCGTGACAATCAGTCTCAAAATTGTAAAAAGGCAGGTGGTGACTCGCCAACTCATTTAGTGGGCCCTACAAACGGCCGCACGCACAGTGCGACAATAGCGCAACACTTCAGAGTGGCTTTGAGGTTGTCGAGAGGTGAGACTGCGGTAGCCAGATCCCGGTAATCCGTTCAAGGGCCGCCGGCGTTATGACATTTTACACTTCCAACCTGGAGCATAGGTCCCGCTCTTGCGAATCCACTCTGGCCGGCCGGTCAAGGCAAGCACAGAGGCGAGGGCCATATAAAAGGGCCCTCTGGAATAGGGGTCCGCGGTGTCGCCACTCACCGTCAGCTCGCCACAAGCTGCCCCCGTTATTATTTATTGAATTACTTGTCACAATTTGAAATAAAAAAATACAATATCGTCCCACAAAACTGTTACAACAGTTTGACTGTGGGAGCGGCAGTCTCTTAATTAATTGTTTTGACAGAGTTTTATTCGAACTGATTGTACTTAATAATAACTACCACTAAAGAAGCATTACTTCGCAAGTAATGCTTCTTTAGCAGTCTCCTGAATTTATTATAATTTTGTTCATGTCTGGTGACTTCAGGCAAGCTATTTAGTAAGTATCTTTTATTTACAGCTCGCGGTGAGACTTAATGCCTCAGCAGTGGGACACAATATAGACTATAAAAAAACTTATTAAGGGATTGTTTTAGAACCTAAGATAACAATTTAACTACACTAAAATTAGTATGAAATAAGTTTAAAAAAAAAGATGTACAAACAGACGGACGGACAGAAACGCATTAGATATTCCCATTTCGATAAGGAAAGGAACCTTAAAACCGAGAACCGTGTGCCATTCAATTATGGCTAACTAATTCATGTTTTATTTGATTGTCGTAATTGTGGCCAGAACTGGTACAAATGAGTGTGGCCACAAATGGGTAAAAAGTATCCAAACTGGTTTTATACATTAAACTTAAAAAAAAATGTTCTCATGGAAGTATCTTAAAAGTGATATTTTATATAGCTAAACTACTAAATTCTCAATATCTTGGTACATAAAACTACATATTACTTTATTGAGACAAAATTAAATTTTCTTAAATATCCACAACCGGGGCTCCTACCCTATATGAATAAAACCGGCCAAGTGCGAGTCAAAAAATATTTCAGCCAGCGTCTCTAATGTAAGCACATAACAACTCAAAATTAAAATTACAGTTAAATCAACCTATCTCAAAAACTGTAAAAGATCATTAATTAATCAAATCAAAAATCATTGAAAGAGTTTATTAATATACATAACATATTTTTTTAGAATTATAGCGCATAGTTTAAAAAATAAAGGGGGAGGACACATTTTTTAAGACTTTGAGAGCTGATATCTCGAAAACCGAGCAAACGCTTAAATAAAAATGTGTTTTTGAAACCTTTATATCATTTATAAATATTAGATGTCATATACCAAAGAAAAACGACCAAGATCACCCAATGTCCGAGGTGGGGACCGAACCCACGTACTCAGCTTTCGCGGCTGATGCCTGTACCCCTCGGCCACTCGGTCTTAGCAACCACCGGTCAAATTTCTCGGGTATATGCAATCCCTTACAAGGCTAGGCGCCTTTGATTAGGTGATCTTGGTCGTTTTTCTTTGGTATATGACATCTAATATTTATAATTTATACATTGTATAGTATTAAGTAGTGTGACTACTGGAGAAAAATAAAAAGTACAAATCAAAATATTTAGTTAATAAATAATTTGATTTGTGTTTTCGCAATACGTTCTTTATATCATTTTTGAAGACCTTTCTGTTGATAGCTCATATTACGCTGTGTGCATAGAAAAAAAATCTACCCCTTAGTTACGTGTATGGAGGGTCCCAACCCCAAATTTTTTTAATAATTTAGTATCATAATTATGAGGCGGGTTATACAACACAAATCATCCTTACCAAATTTAAATACTGTAGCATTTATAGTTTCAGAGTAAATCGGCTGTGACAGACGGGCAGACGGATATGGCGAATCTATAAGGGATCCGTTTTTGCCATTTTGGTTACGGAACCATACAAATTGTGTTGTGTTCCCACGTAACATATTTACGCATATTTTGAAAATTATGTAGGACATGATATCTGAAGCGCTCGAATAAAAGGTCTGAAGGTTACTTTGCGGGAATAAAAACAAAACTGTCACATTTCGTGTATGCTTTGAGAGAGATAAACTAAACAGTTCCACGGACTATAAGTCTACGTTCACTTTTTATTACGCCCATGCATATTCATGGCTCTCATACGGCATAATATTATGCGAAAACACAGATATCGAAGACCTGTTTATACTCCAGAAAATATGTGTACGAATTATCGCTAATGTAAAGTTCTCAGCCATTTGTTTGCCTCTATTTAAAAATTGTAAAATATTAAAGCATCCATCTACATTTATGAGGTATGTAAATTTGTTAGGGCAAACTCACAATTATATATCCCTGTCTCAGATCAGTATCTTAGAGCTTAGAGATAAGTTTAGAAATAATTTGGTTGGAGTGAAAGGATCAAATATGAAATTACTTAGCGAAAGTCCACACGCCATGACCATAAAAATATATAATAAATTAAACGACGATTTAAAACGCGAAAAATAATCCGTATTTTATAAGTCGATATTTAACTAAGCACTAGTGACAGGTGTATTTTGCTCCCGTCATCCAGGCTTTGGTTCTAAGATTATAATTATCTGTTGTGCCCTTACAGGGTATCTGACATGGATTTTATATGAAGTTATGATAGCATGAATAAATTAATAGGTATGAATATGCATGTCCAATTTTTTTCTTCTTCACAATCCAAAGCTTTGGCACTCGAGTAAATCCCGATTTAGCTCTCTGGGCTCCCCTATTCTTAACTATGCGATACCTACAATTTCCATCATCGTCATCCACACAGGCTCTTATCATAAACACGAGTGACATTCATTGATCCCTGCAAGAGTGGATTATCAAATAGGTCAAACTGACACACGGGCAATAATAATAATAAGAATTCATTTATTTTCAGACATCGAAGGCTCATAGATCCTACACCTTACAAACTAACATAAGTTATTAATCTAAGTTATTTTCGCGACATAACAGGAAGACTCTGTTTCGTCGCCTGATCCGGCGTAGGATTCGGCAAACTCCACGGAACCGACGAAACACTACCCCCTTCGGCCAGAATTCCGCATTTGCGATGGTACAAACCATGCATGTGAGTGTGATTTTCGGGAGTTGGTTGAGCAAAGTAAATAAACAGACAGATCTAAGGATTTACGGAATATTGTGTATTTATTTATCACAAATATGTGTACCTTGGTCATGGCTGTTTTCGTATTTAAGTATCTGTATGTATCTATCTATTATACACGGTGGAATTTAATCGGTGAACAGGAACCCATTTTTCTTATTTAGTAATCGATGGCGGTCACGTTTATGTAGTACTTAAGTTGAACCAAGTTTTTTTTTTTAGCATAACAATTCTGTATCTTGAAATTAAACTTTAATTAAAATTTATTGTCACCCTACTAATGGTCTAGTCTGAAAAGTTTAATACCTCTTTTCAAACTATCAGCCATGCATCGCTCTTATTTTACATAGGAATAGAGTCTAACGCAAAAATTAAAGCATGTGAGTGGTTATTGCTCATTTATGTTTTAAGTTTCTATGGCTGATAGTTTGAAAAGAGGTATTAAACTTTTCAGACTAAACCATTAGTAGGGTGACAATAAATTTTAATTTCAACATAAAAAAATTTTATGTTAAAAAAAAAACTTGGTTCCACTTAAGTACTACATAAACGTGACCGCCATCGATTACTGAATTAGAAAAATGGGTTCCTGTTCACCGATTAAATTCCACCGTGTATATATCGTCGCCTGGTACCCCCACATCACAAGCCTTAATTGCGCTTACCGTGGGACTAGGTCGATTTGTGTAAGACGTCCCAAGATATTTATTGATTTTATTATTTATTTATTATTATAATGTAAATATTTATAACGTCTACTATAATACACCATGTTCTTATAAGTAATTTTTCATTCATTCATTAATTCATTCGTTCATTAATTCATTCCAAATATATATTATTAGTAGGTATTTACTAACGATCACTAAAGTTAGCAGTGTACGGAGATATAGAGAGACAGGGGTTCCTGTTGTATCCCCACACTAAAAAACGGTATACATTACGTAAAATAAATATTATTCTAACAATAAGTTAAGTGTCTCCCTGGCACAATTATTTGGAGTTTTCAAGAGATTTTTATCTATTTATATACAGTCGTGGCCAGATAATTAGGAACAAGATTTTTTTCCCCATACAACTGCCTGCAAACAGGGCTTTGCAAATTTGATAATATATTAAGAAATAATTGACCATTTTTCTTTATTACTATCAGAACTTATCTATGATTAAATAAGGTATACTGGAACGTATTGCAAAGTTCCATAAAATACCTATCTTGAAAAATATGGATGACCCCATAAACACTTCAACCTAATTAAGAACAAAATGTATGAAATCGTTCCTAATTAAGTTGAAGTGTCTATGGCGTCATCCATATTTTTCAAGTTAGGTATTTTTTAGAACTTTGCAATACGTCCCAGTATACCTTATTTAATCATGGATAAGTTCTGATATTAATAAAGAAAAATGGTCTAATATTTTATAAATTATTATAAAATTTCCAAAGCCCTGTTTGCAGGCAGTTGTATGAGAAAAAAAATCTTGTTCCTAATTATCTGGCCACGACTGTATTGTACAAACAACCGCTTTTGATGACAAGGTCACATACCTAAAGACACCACATACCATAAAGTGAAAGTGCAAATAAAACATCATCATTTTACGTGTCCTCTATAGATACTTACCGTAAAATTTCATTTTTTTCATCGTTCTGTCGGTGGTATAAAAATATACATGTACATGCCACATTTAAGCTTTCTAGTTGATACTAAAGGTGCATGCAGACCAAAAGAGCATTCGCTGTTCTATCCCCCACTCTACGAAATTAACGAATCTCGTTTCGTGTAACGATCGAATTTCGTAGAGTTGGGGGTTAGAACAGCGAATGCTCTTTTGGCCTGCATGCACCTTAACGATCGCCGAGCTTAGCCACGGACGGACAAATAGACACACATACTGGAATATAAGGGACTGTGGGTTGAACTCTCAAATCTTTTTCTTATAATAATAATAATAATAATATTTTATTTCAGGCAGAGCCCATAGATTGTTAGTAATACAGACTTATACAATATTGTTAGTAGGTACAAAAACATTATTCTTAAAAACTAACATAAATATAAATAATCTGTTTCAATTGTCACTATCTTTGTCATCATAAATAAAAAATTAGGACTAATATAAAATTTGAAATGAAATGGCATGTCTATCCCTAAATTATAATTAATAAATTCCCATTAATTAATTAAATTACATTAAAATAATAAATAAAAATAAAATCATCAAAAATAATAACAATAATAAAACAAACCATTTACACATAAAAATCAGCAAATAATAACAATAGTAATAATAAAAAAGAAAACAAATTAATTACAAGTCAAAATTAACAAAACTGGAGTGCATACCTATCCTATATTATAATGAACAGACGGTCACCTTCATCATCATCATCATCATCATATCAGCCGAAAGACGTCCACTGCTGAACATAGGCCTCCCCCAAAGATTGCCACAATGACCGGTCCTGCGCCACCCGCATCATCATCATCACAGAGTTATTCACTTGTCGTTGGAGTATCTTCCAGCCCTCTCTTTCCCGTGCAAGATATGCATAACGTTTTCTTGTCGAGTTTTTTTGCCATGACAATAAAGGAAAATACATTTCTTTTTCTTTATAATTGTTGAAATGGAAATACAATTTACTCTACTGTAGACTAACTAATCGAGCATAATTTAATCTAACAAGGTCGCAATTCTAACCTAACCTAACCGAAGCCACTTTGCCATAGCAGTGAATTACTGCTGACTTGCTGAGGTCGCAGTTGTATCCTAACCTAAACCACTTTGTCATAACAGTCAATTGCTGATAAGGTCACAATTGTAACCTAACCTAACGTACTTACATTGATATAGTAGTGACTTACTGATAAGGTGGCAGTTCTAACCTAAGGCACTGGTCTCACCGCGAGCTATCGGTTAAAAAACACGAACAAAAGATACGCACTCCCGTGTAAATAAAAGAGACACTCTCTTTTATTTACACGGGAGTGCGTATCTTTTGTTCGTGTTTGTAGCCGATAGTTCATAGCTTAGTAGCTCGCGGTGAGACCGATGCCTTACCTAACCCACTTTGTCCTACCCAGTTCTAACCTAACCTAACGTACTTTGATATAGTAGTGACTTACTAATGAGATGGCAGTTCTAACCTAACCTAACCCACTTTGTCCTACCCAGTTCTAACGTAACCTAACGTACTTTGATATAGCAGTGACTTAATAATGAGATGGCAGTTCTAACCTAACCCACTTTGTCGTAGCAGTGAATTCCTAATGAGATCGCAATTGTTCTAGTCTAACCTTACCCAGTTTGCCACAGCAATAATGAACGGTAGTCAAGATCGTAGTTCTAACCTAACCAACCAATTACCTCATCTTTTTCTTAACATTGTCTTATTACATCGTTATAATAAGTATATGTACCAAACCCAATCTACCATAATAGATAATGCATTTCTGCCTAACGTAAATTATATGTATGTGAAGTACGTTTCGAAGAGTTGTATACACGGTGTTACGTCAGCATTCCGAAAGATTTTAATGCTGGATTCCTGGCCATATTTAGAGTCTTTAATGTTATATAAAATTTCCTGGATTCGGCTTGGTTTCAGAGATAATCAACCTTTTTTCGAAATAAGTTTTTCGACGTAACTCGTCATTTAACTTCTTTTGGATTACAATGCTACCACAATGTGTGCTAATATTACCACACCTTTTGCCTGACAATCAAAAAATACGAATAGACTTGACGAAATAACCTGTACCTAAAAAAAATAATTGAAATAAATAATTTAAACAAATTGTTGTTATGATAAAAAGTACTGGAAATGTTAAAAAGTATTCAAATCGGCCTAAAAAAAAAAGAAAAAAATTTTTTTTTGGTGGAATTGACATTAGGTCTCATAATATTTTGTGTTTATTTTGATGTCTAGAATGCATAGTTAAAATCTTTCGCAGTGCTCGCGTAACACCGTGTATAATTATGTACCTATGCCAAAAATATGGAAATCCAATTTCTGCGAAATAACACATGACCTAAATAATAATATGCCAAAATAGTTTCTGGCAAAGTAATATTCTAAATATTGTTTACAAAAATAGATTATGCCAAGTCTCTTATAACATAAGCGTTTCGAAAAAAAAATGCCATATAGAGGGAGCCCTAAACAGACAGAGAGACAGACAGACACACAAACAATGATTTTGAAACTTTACAAAATAAACACACCGTCAGGTGGGCATCAAGTCATGTGGTAATTCTTTATGTATATCATAAGAAAAGTTATAGTAACTGTACATTGCAAGCACTGCACATCCCCCCGACAGCATTAAATATAATTGCTGTACCCACGATCACGCTGACTTAATACACTTATTTTAATTACTTTATTCGTTAACGTTTATACGTTTAGTTTACAGTAAATTATATCATAACCATAGATCAGTGATTTTATTTATCACATCCACCATCAAGAATGGGGCAAGTGTTGGGCTCGTACGGTAATTTAAACTCAGATCACATCATCAGTCTATAATTAGTCCACTGCTGGACAAAGGCCTCTCGTATTCGGTACCTAAGCATACGGACGCATTAGGAAGTAAATACCCATAATCGCCACGCAGGGCAAGTTGTTGCCCATCATCCAATATTCAATAAATAATGGTCAGTGACACTTCGAATCCCTTAGTTGACTATTAGGGCACCCACGGGAAGAGTTGGGGTGGTAACAAATGTATTTCTATTGCCGTCACCACACGGCCACTCAACTTATACTCATTACATACCATTTTACAAGAATCAGTTG
This sequence comes from Thaumatotibia leucotreta, assembly GCA_025490895.1. NCBI lineage: Eukaryota > Metazoa > Arthropoda > Insecta > Lepidoptera > Tortricidae > Thaumatotibia > Thaumatotibia leucotreta. The sequence continues at coordinate 15,021 of JALPQI010018096.1, forward strand.
TGAAATTTAGACGGATGCAAAATAATATTTTCTGAATTAGAGTTCGCTTATTATAAGGGTAAGGCCGCGGATTTTGACGAATTCGGAGCTTAAAATTTGTCTTGCTCATAAAACAAAACTGATAACATCTAGAGAACTCTGATCAATTTTAAAATATTCCCTTATACTCAGTTACATGTAATCAAATGAAATAGCTAATTTAGCTCTTTATTTAAAATTAATAAATAAATATTTCTGCCAAAAACGTAACACAAGTCGAGTAATTTTTTCGACTACGAGTACTTAAAACCTTTTTTTTTCATATTATTAGACTTGTCAGCATTCAATGTTTGATTTTAAACCAAATTAGAATGATAAACGATTGCTTCGTTCATTAAGGACTTATGATATGTGAACAATTTTACTGTTTTCTTTCCCTTTACTTTTTGGGTCACCAATTCCAAACTTACGTTACGATACTTTCGTAACGCTTTTTTAAGGTCATATTTAAGCCAATGTTGGTAGAAATTTGTTTATCGACACTAGGAACTCTTATTCTAGTAGGGCAACACCCATAAGCACACTCACTCCCATTAATTCGTTAACAAATGGTTGTCACAGTGCACGCGGCGAAAGTTTTAGCAAAAAACGTTTAAAGTGGTAGTGTGATTTTTACGGTAAGTAGTGATTATTATTAAACGGCTGTTTTTTCATACGAAAGGGTTTAGTTTCAAACGTCAGTAGCATGTATTATTATGTTCAGATTGCTATTATTTACCAAGATAATCAACCTTTTTTCAAATATACGTTACACTTATGTTACGAATACGTTACGTTTTTACAAAACGTAACGTATTTTTTATGTTACGTAACGAAAATATGTGGTAAAGGAAAGTGCACACAGAAGTTTACTAATTTCAATGAGTTTTATTAGATTTTGAATGACAGCATACTGTAACAAGTGTTTGCGAAACAAATCAAATTATTTTGTTATTTAGGTATTTTGATTTGCGTTTTTTTAAGTAATTAGCTTTTTCCAGTGGGTAATTTTATCCCCCTAGGGCTAATGAAATACAGTATAATTAATAACGCGTTTAATAGTGTTAATTAATAACAGTTCAATTTCCATTTAAGCATTTATGGTGATTTATTTAGTTTATTTAGTTCCAAAGATTATGGCATTTAAACATTTATAAATACTGTTAATTTAAGTAATTACTAAGTATGAGAAATTACATTATGTGGGTTGATTATTATATCTGATTAAAACAACTATTTAGTGATAAAAATATGTTTTTTTTTTACGACCTTTATTTAATCAGAGTTCATACCAGTATGAGCTGAGCTTTATAGTAACTTTCGTTGCGTTTTGTGGTAACGTAACGTATTTTTTTTATGTTATGTCTGTGTCACATTCGTCAAAATCCGCGGCCTTACCCATAATAAGAATTGTTTCCCAGCGGAAATACTCTAGATCTTTAAGTTCAATGGGTTCAAACAAGTTTTAATTTCTTAACACGCCATGTGGACAGCACAAAAATTTTTTTAACTACCTACCTATTTGCAGAAAGTATATTATTATTTTAAAATAAATATACAAAACCTTGCCTATCAATAATTATGTTTACACATAGGTAAGTAGGTGACTATCAAATTTGCTCAGTGTATTTTACAGGGATCTGTTACGAATTGAAACGGTCACATGTACAAAAATCATGCATTCAAACAAAGAAAAACAGGTGGGCAGGCAAATCGACAGGCAAACTATAACTTTCAGCCAGGCTATGAACAGGCACAGAGACGAACAGACAAACAGATCTTCTGATTTCATTAACGTGGAGGTTTATTTAGTTTTTAGGTCATGAAGACTTCAAATTTGAGAATTTAGGTATTCAGTTTAAATCAACGTTTTCTTCCGTATGGACCAACAGACACACAAACTTACTAGGAGGTGATACGTTGTTTCCTGTAGTTGATTTTTATACGTATATAATAATTATGTATGTATTATGAATTAAAAAACCCACCAAGTGCGAGTCGGACTCCGTACCATTATCAATTTATCATAAAAAATACAGTTAAAACAACCTATCTCAAAAACTATAAGAGATACATCTTGTCTCTTTTTCGTTTATTAAATACGAGTTTATGTATTTTACCATCTCTTTTACGCATTATGAAGTATGAAGATAAGTGTTTGTCAACTATCAATAAATTGTAGGAGGTGTATGGTGTGAAGTATTTATTTCGCTCATTTTGTTAGAGTATAACGTATCTTTACTTATATATCATTGGCGGTTCATACAACACAATCCTCACCAAATATCATTAATTCCGAGTATTCCATTTATTGTTTCCGAGTAAATTGGATGTGACAGACAGACATGGACAGAGACGGACATGACTTGACGAATATACGGTTTTCGTTTTTTGCAATTTTGGCAACGGAACCCCAAAAACAGTTTGCTAAATTAGGAGACGGTTATGAATAAAGGGGTTATAATCTTCCAAATCACTACATAATATAAAACAAAGTCGCATTCTCTTGTCCCTATATCCCTATTGTATGCTTCAATCTTTACACCTACGCAACGGATTTTGATGCGTTTTTTTATCGATAGAGTGATTTAAGAAGAGAAGGTTTTAGGTAGACTATAAAACTTAAAATTATTTGAATACAATAGTCTGCAAGTATAAAACCTGATAGGTTATCATTATAGGTCCATAAGAGATTGCCTAATCTAAAATCAAAATGCCATGTTCATACCTACGTACAGATTAATAAAATTAGGACTCCAACTATTCAATATGTATTTAAGTATTTGTATGTATCTATTCTATATATTACATATTTTGTAGTTTAGTTCTCACACAAGCCTTGATTGAGTTTATTGTGGGACTAGGTTGATATGTGTAAGATGGTCACATGCTAAATATATTTATTTGTTCATATACTAATCGTCCAATAATAAAGAAATATATATTTTTTTAATTATGTTGTTATTATTCAAAACACGACAAAACATAGCTATATAAATATTTAATTATTTTTAGTGTTTCTTGTTATATCGGCAATATTTTAGGTAGGTACAATCAGCAGCAGATATTGCTTAACGAGTAGGGTGTTCACAATGATCTTAACACACTCTAATAGTCGTGCATAGTTTATTTTGAAAACTCTGCCCGCTTAGCAATATCTGCTGCTGACTGTACATCATCTGAGAAAATTTCAACTAAGTATCCATTAGATACATATTGGTGATAGACAGACAGATGGACAGACAGTGAAGTATGAAGATGCCCAGGATTTCGCAAAGAGGACGAAAGGTAGGTACGGACCCTGGCAAATCCGGGATAACGATAGGTAGAAACAGAAGAATAGCCTTCATAATAATATTACAGAAACGTGATTAAACTTAATGTTTGTACAAGTTATTTTCCAGTCATCCTTGTCGCACACGCATATTGGCGCGACTGGTGCGAGCAAGAGGGGAAGAATAGTAGTAGTAGTTGCATTTCGATGCAAGTGCAAAAATTTTTTTTTTCCACGAGGGTGAAAGTCAATCACCCGAGTTAAAAAGAAGTTTTTACACGTGTATCGAACGACTTTTCTCATAACAAGTGCCTTAAAAAGAGAAATTAACGTACGAGAAGCGTGCGCAAAGTTTACTTCAATTTCAATTTCAATTTATTTATTCACTCATATTATTATAAGCTTACAGTTACATCCAATGCGCTTACACGGTAAAGTAATATGTATACCTATGTAGTAACAAATTTGCATTCATTAAAACTAAAGTAACAAACCAAATAAAATTACAAAAAAAACACTACTCAATAAAATATGTAAAAAAGTAACAATAAAATTAACAAAAAAACTAATTAAACTGGCCACAGTCTAGAGTCATCGTCGCAACTTTGATATATTTACCAAGCTTATCTGTGAATATGTCAGCATCCGGGACCTGGATCTGGAAGTCATTAATGACAGAAATGGCTCGGGCTGTGGGTGCATTTGCAGCTCGCGCAGTACTTGTGTCAGGTCTCGCCAGCAGGCGCCGGCCCCGCCGCGCCGGACGCGCGCCTCCCGTGAAGCTCGGCGTGGGAACCGCCAACCCAACTCGTGCCAGGACATTGGGATTGTCTACCCTCCCGTGGACCAGGGAATGATAGTGGACAATAAGAAGTAGTTTTCGTCTGAGCTCTAGGGTGTTAAGTCCTACTAGTTCTCCGCACTAGTTAGGAAAAGTAAGTTACGCAAATACGCAGTCAATAAAGCTAGCTCATATCACAATAATATAGGAGGCGGGGACTTGACGCTAGGTAGGTCGAAAGCCATAATATTACCGCGAGTTTTTTTTTCATCGTTTGTTTTCAAATTGTTCCAGTAATATGGTTTCTAAACCAGAGCTACTTTACTTTTTATTTTAATTGCGAGAAATTAAAATATACTAATTATTCATAGGTACACAATAACACGATAATTTTAACTGTGACTCTGCTCGGTCTGAGACGCTCATTTTGAGAGGTTGCCGACAGTATGCAGCGCGCAGCGCCGTCTCACATGGTGATTGCTTGATTTGAAAAGGTAATGTCTTTGAGTGGACAGTTTGAATAAAATTATTTGAAAATATTACATACGTAGCTAAAACTTTAGTATTGCTTTGTAAGTCTAATGACAGTAATGATAATGACTGTTGGAATATGTCAAGTGAAAAGTATATGGGTATTGTTATCTATTACATATTATAGATTGACAAGTTACACACCTATAACATACTGAATACTTTCGCTGTCCTGCAATATATGTGTACCTACACATAGTTATTTAAGCTACAGTTAGTCTCTAATACGACGACATTAGGTTCATATGATATGAATTCCATAATGAATTATACAACTCTAAAAATAGTAAACACTCACTGAGCATTAGTTACACAAATAATTGGGGTTTGATTGGTGGAATCTGATGTTTCAGGCTCGTGAGTTTGGTTTGTCTTAATATCCCGCCAAGCTGCGATCCTCCTGAAATTGTCACATTGGTGAATTTAATTTATTATACCTCCCTATCTGTTTCTTTTTATTGAAATTAATAATAACTGACAAAGTTCGTGTCGCAATTGGCAATAGAATAAAGGTAATAATATGTATATCTACTACAGAATCATTTGAATCGTTACCTAACACAAAGATTAGCTGGCAAATGTGAGAGTAAAATGTGAGAGTGTCATAAATATAGAAGAAAAAATGTTCTAACTACTTTAAAAGCGGCTCGGGTATTCCGATAAACTCTTATCGCAGTACACGTGTGTAC
>JALPQI010018097.1:0-21622 GCA_025490895.1 Thaumatotibia leucotreta
GACAAAACGATTGCTCTTCTAGGACAATGCACCTAAGGGGGATAGACCCCTTACTTGCACTTACTTGGCTCTGTCCTCGTCGGTCTCATGAGGGTCTGCCTGCGTGTCTCCATCGCTGAACCCTGATGCTGAGCTCTGATGATGCTCTGGAATCTGTTGACAAGAGTTGTTCCTTGTTTGAATCCATATAATCACCAAATTTAAAATTTAAAATTCCGACTTCAACCGAATTCTCCAAGATCCCCGATTTGTTTCCATCATTGGTTTCCTATCATCAAATCGTGCTTTCTGAATGCAAATGCTTGTAAATGAATTAAAATTACCAAAAGCGCCATAATGTAGGTACCTACCTATAACATTTGAAGAGATCCCTCGATTTCTCCAAGATCTCATCATCAGACCCCAACTTGGTGTCAACGGGACCATCTCGGAGTTATAGGTACACGTTCGATAAAAAAAAATTCAAATCGGTTCACGATTCTCGGAGTAATCGGGTAACATACATAATACAAAAAAAATCTGTCGAATTAAGAACCTTCCTACTTTTTTGAAGTCGGTTAAGAATATAATAATGGGGCGGGTTTGTTGGCTTTGGAGCATATTGGTAGTTAACGCATTTCTCAAAAATTCACGTCATCGATATTGATAAAAATTGGTAGGCTGGTAGAGTTAATCAAGTTAATGGTGCTGAGCAAGATACAACACATTTCCCAAACCAAAACCGTATGCACGGTGCTAACGAGCATTGCGAAAAATGTTAACTATGCATTCTGGACATCAAAATATTATGAGACCTAATGTCAAATTCCGTAAAAAAAATTTTGTTCTTTTTTTTTAGTCTTTTTGGATACTTTTTAACATTCTCAACACTTATCATAACAACAATTTGTTAAAATTAATTTATTAAATGTTTTTTTTTTTTTAGTAACAGGTTTTTTCGTCAAGACTATTCTTATTTTTTGGTTGTCAGGCAAAAGGTGTGGTAAAATTAGAACACATTATGGTAGAATTGTAGTGAAAAAGAAGTTTTATGACGAGTTTCGTCGAAAAAAGGTTAATTATCTGTGGAACCAAGCCGAATCCAGGAAATTTTATATAACATTAAATAGGTACTCTAAATATGCTCAGGAATTCAGCATTAAAATCTTTTGGAATGCTCACGAGCACCGTGTATGTATATCAATTTTGTTGTATAAACTTGAAAATATATTTGATTATACAAATAGATGCCTTCACCGGGATTTGAACTGGAGCTTTTGAGACCTCCAGCTTTACAGGCATAGCCTCTAATCTACAGAGAAACTTACGGCAATAACGGCATGAATACGATATTAATATGTCGTGTCCATTAATTTTCCCAACACATTATGGGAAATATGCTCAAATGGTGAATACATCATACATCATTAGCCTATCTCAGTCCACTGCTGGACGTGGGCATCTCCTATTAACTATGCATACGTATTAGGAGAGATTAAACGCCCATAATCCCCCCGCTGGGAAAGTGGATTGGCGATCGCAGTAATGTGTCCACTATGATGAAACTGCTGCCCATCATCAATCTTCTATCAAAAAATGGTCAGTGACACTTTAATCCCTTAGCCGCCTTTCACGATACCCGCGGGAAGAGTTGGGGTGGTGACAAATGTATTCTTACTGCCGTCAGTACAAGACCAAATGGTAAATTCCCCCGTAATAATATTGGGAAAATTGAGAATTCTACCGGGAACTGCACAGCTTTGCATCTAAATAAGATGCGTCACCGCGATTCCCCGTCGCTGTCACCGAAGCAAGATGGTCGAACCTTTAATTGAGCTTACAGTTGCTAGGATTTGAGTAAGACTGTTTTATGGTATTTACTTGTATTTTCGGAGATAACCGGTCCAGATTAAAAAAACTTTTAATCCGTGAGTCCGAAAAATGTGAAAAAAATCAAGAACAGTTGGCTTATAGTATTCACTGTAAAATAAAACGATTCCGAACATAATCAGCCGTTTTTGAATAATTACGGAACCCTACACTGAGCATGGCCCGACATGCCCTTGGCCGGTTTTTTAAGATCAAATCTCCGCTATTACACTAGCTCTATCTATCGAGTAAGACGCGTAACTACAACTCCAATCGAATGGTACGGTACGCACAATGCTAGCAGAGATGAGACGAAACAGTGCTGAAGTGATACGATAGAAGATGGCGCCATCACTTACATAAAGTTTTCTTCGAAATGTTTTCTAGGATCGAACTTACATCTGTAAGTTTTTACGTAAGTAGAGACGGAGCTATACTAAGGAATGTGGTGGTGATATTCACTTCTCTTCTACTTACTTACTTACGACTTACGTACAATAGAAACTTATTAAGTACTAGTGTAATTCCGTCTTAAACCAATTTGAAAACAAAACCTTTCCTATTTTGAGGTTCCTGTATTTTGTAATTCGCGCAAAGACTCACCATAATCAGTCCAGGGTGCTTAGCCAAGTTGCCAATCGCTAGCGCTTCATCGTTAATCGCAGCTAACTGTCTTTGTCGCACTAATATGAAAGAGTGACAGAGAGGGAAAACTACGTCACGCTACTAAGCGCTAGCGATTGGCATCTTGGCTAAGCACTCAGGCCTGCTACCGCGAACACCGAAGTTCGTAAATTTCGGAGATTTATCTCTGTCACTCCAACGAAGGCGTCATTAGTCAGTGACAGAGAAAACTCCCCGAAATTTGTAAACTTCGATGTTCGTGGTAGCAGGCCAGTGCGGTAATGCGGCCACCGGCCAGCCTTCTGGGCACTCTAACTACCTCCCCAGCAGGACCTAGGACAATTTATTATTTATAATTTTTGTTTACTGTACCTGATAATATTTTTTTCTTGTTTTTTTTTACGTCGAAATCAATGGATACATGGATTTATCAAATTCAAATTCTCTCTATATACTAACACTTTATCTCTTTATTTTTATGGAACAGTCAAGTGCAAAAATAAGTATCGAAAGAATCCGTTCATAAATATGTTACGACGTTCTTATTACACAGAATTAGAGTGCACTGGGACATATTTTTGAACCTTTTTGTATACCCCTTATTTTGTCTTCGACTGAACAACGCAAATTGTTGATTCAATATTTTTGAGTTGTGTTTTTTTAAGTAGTAACACTATTATGTGTGTAATATTACGATTGAACTTACTAATTCCATAACAGCACAGGATAGCATTTTCCTTCTTTCCCTCGTGAGAGTTGAGAGCCTCTTTACAATTTACGAGCCGTTCATAAATAAAAACAAAATCCACTGATTTTGTATTGTATTTTTATGGTATATGAGGTGAATAGCCAGACGGATTGCCTGATGATAAGCTATGGACACCCGCAACAAAAACCGGACCATAGGTGCGTAGCTTTTAGATGAAAATAAGCCTCTTGAAGATTAACCCCCTTATTCATAAACGTTTGTTAACTTAACAAGCCGCTAATCATTTTTTGTCCCTTTTGCTCTTATGGACACATTGTTAAGACCGAAAGGGACAAACAACTATTAGCGACTTGTTAAGTTAACAAACGTTTATGGATAAGGGGGTTAAAGTGTGATATTATATTAAAATATACTTATTCAAAAGTTTGAAATAATTGGAATGTGGGTAAGACCGACACAGGGTCGCCTTATAACTTTTCTAATTGTCCAAAAAAAGTATTCCTGTTTTTTTTCGTATGGTTGGCAACATTGACAGCTGTCAGTTCGCCTTTTGAAATTATTTGATAGATCTCTAAACCATTCGTCAGTTGAAAGTAAAAAAGATATAAACAAACTGCAAACTTGCATTACTTCATAATCACACACTTTCAGAACACAATCGTGGTTTTATCACCTACTTAAAACCTTAAACCTGAAGTTCACAATTCACATATACATTTTTAGTTAATATTATTGATATTTATTAATATTAACATGAAAATATATCTGCGAACGTGTTTCACGATATAAATAAATAAATATCTTGGGACATCTTACACAAATCGAGCTAGTCCCACGGTAAGCTCAAATAAGGCTTGTGATGTGGGTACCAGGCGACGATATACATAATAGATAGATACATGTACAGGGTGTAATCGATAAGTGTTTACAGGTCATAATTCCGTAAATATGAGAGATATCAGAAAATTTTTAACTGATATCAAAAGTGCATTACCCAACGAGTAAAATTACACTAATAACTTTTTTGAAATAAAATCAGAAATATCCCAAATATTAACTTCAAACCCTTCCATACATTTAGTACGTAAACTACGTAACCGTTCATTCAAAGACTAGTTTAATACAATTTTTTTTTCATTTAAGAATAAATGTTAGCTTAATTATTTCATAAACAGTAGTATTATTATTTAAACACAATGTATTCGTACAAATAACGAGTCTCTAACAGTTTTATCTCTTACGACACCCGACATTCTTTAAAGCTGTAAGTCGTCATACAAAATGTATGGGAGCGTTTTAAGTTAGTATTTTTGATATTTTTTAATCTATTTAGAAAAAGTTATTTATGTAATTTTACTCATTGGGTAACGTACTTTTGATATCAGTTTAAAGTTTTCTGATATATCTCATATTTGGGTAAGGCCGCGGATTTTGACGAATGTGACACAGACATAACATAAAAAAAAATACGTTACGTTACCATAAAACGCAGCGAAAGTTACTATAAAGCTCAGCTCATACTGGTATGAACTCTGATTAAATAAAGGTCGTAAAAAAATCATATTTTTATCAAATATAATAATCAACCCATATAATGTAATTTCTCATACTTAGTAATTACTTAAATTAACAGTATTTACAAATGTTTTAATGCCATAATCTTTGGAACTAAATAAACTAAAATAAATCACCATAAATGCTTAAATGGAAAATTAACTGTTATTAATTAACACTTCGTTCTTCGTTCGTTTTTTCCGGTTCCGGTCTCAAAGTAACAAGACGTACCAATCACTTGCTCCCACAACAATAAACATCATTCCGCAGTAACCGAACAAATCCAGTGCAAAAAGTGTACAACATCACTAGTGAAACACCTTGGAAGATATTGAATCCAATAATTACTCGGCAAAACAAGAAAACAGTGGCTTAGTGTAATCATATTTACAACGGACATAACCTCAAAATAAGTACCGAGTGAAGTTAGTTCGATACCAGCACGATAATGTTGCCACAGAAAGAATTTTAAAAATCGTATACTGTACTAGTGTTGCCACAGAAAGAATTTAAAAAAATCTGACACTGTACTAGTGTTGCCGTACTACAAATTAAAATTATCCCAAAAATAAATAGTTATAACTGTATAAATATAAATAATTAATCTCACATTAGAAAATGGATGCACAAATGACGCTATTGTTTGAAAAAATTCAAGGGGAAATGAAATTACAGACTACAAAAATTACGGAAACAGTAACCGAAAGTGTGGTACAAATATTGGAAGACAGATTTAAAAAATTAGACGAAGAAAATAAACAACTCAAAAACGAAGTAGATAACTTGAAGGAGAAGGTAAAAGGATTGGAAATGGCTAAAAAGAAAAGTAACATAATTATTTTTGGAATAGAGGAGAACCAGCAAGAAGATTTGGCGAAGTGCACACTGGAAAAACTTAATTCTCACATGGGATTAAACCTGCAAAAAACTGAAATTGCAAACATTTATAGAATAGGAAACAATACAAGTAAGCCACGACCCATTCTTCTCTCACTAATGTCGTACTTGAGGAAAATAGAAATAATGAAATCCCAAAAGAAACTACCTAAAAACATATATCTCAAGGAAGACTACACAAAAGAAATATTAGAAGCACGCAAAGCATTGCAACCAAAGCTTGAAGAGGAGCGAAAGAAAGGTAACATAGTTTATTTGAAAGCCGACAAGCTCATAATAAAAAATCGAGCCGATACAAACAGAGACAAACGAAAAAGGGACCAATCCTCTTCGCCTACTTCGGACCCTAACACACCACAAAAAATAACAGCGTCGCCGGCGCCGAAGAAGCCAAACACAACAAATGCATTCGAGTACATGGCACGTGCGAGATCAAACTCTATGATAGAAAAGACCACTGCATAGCAATCACCGCAAAACCAAGACCGAAAAAACAACAACAGCAAAGAAAATAACACGAATAACCAACAAGCAACCAAACGAAATACTCTCCCAAGCCGGCTGGTCCCCGTGGGGGAAAATGACCAAAACCCTCCAGTAAATAAAATAGGATTCACGCAAAAACCTTTACTTATCGGAACATTCAACGTGAGATCACTAGCATCCACAACAAGGTACATAGAACTCGTACATTCGTTAGAAAAAATAAATATCGATGTATTAGGCTTGGCCGAAGTCAGGCGAATGGGAAGCAACATAGAAGAGCATAAAGATTATATATTCTGCTTCAAAGGAGAGACGCTGGGCCTCCACGGAGTAGGATTTCTAATAAAAAAAGAATACAAAAATAATATATTGAAATTCATAGGCCTATCAGAAAGAGTTGCTATACTACAACTAGAATTCAGTAAAAAAATAATTTCAATAATACAAGTATACGCACCGACAGAGAAAGCTCCAAAAGAAGAAATCGACAAATTCTACAAAACATTACAAGAAGCTTACACCATGGCCGAAGACAACATACTCGTCATAGGAGATTTTAATGCCAAAGTGGGCCTATCCAAAACATAAGAAGATATAGCTCTAGGAAAATTTGGCTATGGAAAAAGGAATGAACGCGGAGAAAAACTAATAGAATTTGCTTTAGAGCACAAATTATCAGTTATGAATACTTACTTCAAAATGAGAAAAAACCGCAAATGGACTTGGATTTCACCAGACGGAAGAACGAAAAATGAAGTAGATTACATCCTATCTAACCAACCAAAGCAAATAAGGAAATTAGAAATTCTACATGGCCTAGGCTTTTACTCCGATCACAGACTGGTAAGAGCTACTTATCTACTAAAAAACATAAAGAAAGGTAGGTATACATACAGCTCATCCTTAAGTACACTAAAGACGGAAAAAGAAATAACATTATACACTAAAAATCTCGCAAGTCTCAAAACAGAACTCGAAAATACACCCTACGAAGATACTGTCCAGACCTTGTATAATAAAGTAGAACATGTTATCAAAAAAAGTATGTCAACGCAACCGAAAGAAGAAAAACAGATAAAAGAAAACAAAATACTAACAAATACTACATTAGAGTTACTATCAAGAAGGTCAACACTACTGAAAACAAAACAAAAAACAACAGCAATGAAGGAAGAGTTAAAACAACTCTTCAAACAAACTAATAAAGCCGTAAAACAGGACTACTTCAGTTACAGGAAACAAACTATAGAAAGCAACTTAAAACAATACAGGAGCACAAAAAGAGCATACAAACAACTCGCAACACACAAAAACTGGATACAAAGTCTAAAAACAACAACAGGAACAAACAAGAGGAAAGATATAATAGATTGCGCCACAGAGTTCTACAAAGACCTATATAAACATACTGCTGAAACTTACACACACGAAAAGACAAACGATTACCCTAGAACATTTGAGGACACCGAAGTAGAACCCGCAGACGTGAGTGCTATGGAAGTAGTGAAGCATATTAAGAAACTTAAAATAGAAAAAAGCCCGGGACCCGACCATATACCAAACGAGGCCCTAAAAATCGGAATTAATATACTATCACATCCACTATCCTGCTTGTTTAATAAAATTATAAACACAGGTCAATCACCCGAACAATGGAAGAAATCGGATATAATTCTGCTGTACAAGAAAGGTGACCCTCAAGACATTGCAAATTATCGGCCGATCAGCCTCTTGCCTAGCATGTATAAACTTTTTACGTCCATAATACTAAGCAGAATCAGTACCAGCATTGAAAACTCTCAACCGGTAGAACAAGCGGGATTCCGATCAGGCTTCTCGACAACTGACCACATCCATGTCATGCAACAAACGATGGAAAAATATAAAGAATTTAATGGACCATTATATTTGGCATTTGTCGATTACGCTAAGGCGTTTGATACAATATCACACGATTCTATCTGGGAGGCACTAAGAAAATGTCACGTACACTACAAATACTACAACGTCTTGAGAAACATATACGACAAAAGCACCAGTTGCGTCAAATTAGAGAAACGAGGGCCTGAAATACCAATTTTAAGAGGAGTGAGACAAGGAGACCCCCTGTCCCCCAAGGTTTTCATAGCAGTGCTGCAAAATATCTTCGAAAACCTACAATGGGAAAGCGAAGGTATCAAAATTGGCAACAAACACCTAAGTCACCTTAGATTCGCAGATGACATTGTCCTCTTTTCTGAAAGCAGCGAAAACCTAGAAAAAATGATCAACCAACTAAATGAGCAAAGTAAACAAGTGGGGCTGTTGATGAACACAGAAAAAACTAAACTGATGACCAACAGCATCCCGTACACAATAAAACTTGAAGGAAATTCACTGGAATACGTCAACAAGTATATATACTTAGGAAAAGAAATATCTTTTCAGGATAGAAATGAGGAAGAAGAGGTAGAACGTCGGATAAACATGAGCTGGAAAAAATACTGGTCCCTTAAAGAAATAACAAAAGGGGACTATCCACTACACCTCAAAAAAATAGTGATGGACACATGCGTCCTGCCGACGCTTACGTATGGCTGCCAAACCAGTACCTACGACACTAAAATAAAGACGAAACTTGTGAGTTGTCAGAAGGCGATGGAAAGAAGTCTTTTAAGTATTAAAAAAATACAAAAAATAAGAAGCGAATCCATACGCAAGAAGACTAAACTCACAGACGTCTTACACTACTGTTTAAGTTTAAAATGGAGATGGGCTGGCCACGTGGCACGATACAACGACAAAAGATGGACAGTAGAAGTGACAAGATGGAAAGGGCCGAGTGGGAAAAGGCGAATAGGAAGACCATTGAAGCGCTGGAGTGATGACATCGTAACCACAGCGGGGAAAGAGTGGCTAAAACAAGCCAAAGACAGAGAACACTGGATTAAACTGGGGGAGGCTTATACCCAAACAGGGGTTCCTATCAAAGAAAACATTAAGGAATAGAGAAAAAGATAAAAATTAGAAGAACTAAATTATTATATTGTTTTTATATTATAAGTGTAACTTGTGTAAATGTAATACTTAGGTGATGGGAAATAAAAAAGCTTTATTATTATTATATTATTATTATTAATTAACACTAATAAACGCGTTAATAATTATACTGTATTTCATTAGCTCTAGGGGGGTAAAATTACCCACTGGAAAAAGCTGATTACTTCTAAAAACGCAAATCAAAATACCTAAATAACAAAATAATTTGATTTGTTTCGCAAACACTTGTTACAGTATGCTGTTATTCAAAATCTAATAAAACTCATTTAAATTAGTAAATTTCTGTGTCCGCTTCCCTTTACCACATATTTTCGTTACGTAACATAAAAAATACGTTACGTTTTATAAAAATGTAACGTATTCGTAACACAAGTGTAACGTATATTTGAAAAAAGGTTGATTATCTTGGTAAATAATTTCTATCTGGACATAATAGTACATGCTACTGACGTTTAAAACTAAACCCTTTCGTATGAATAAACAGCCGTTTAATAATAATCACTACTTGCCATGAAAATCACACTACCACTTTGGACGCTTTTTGCTAAAACTTTCGCCGCGTGCACTGTGACAACCATTTGTTAACAAATTAATGGGAGTGAGTGTGCTTATGGGTGTCGCCCTACTAGAATAGGAGTTGCTAGTGTCTATAAACAAATTTCTACCAACATTGGCTTAAATATTACCTTAAAAAAGCGTTACGAAAGTATCGTAACGTAAGTTTGGAATTGGTGACCCAAAAAGTAAAGGGAAAGAAAACAGTAAAATTGTTCACATATCATAAGTCCTTAATGAACGAAGCAATCGTTTATCATTAAATTTTGGTTTAAAAACAAACATTTAATGCTGACAAGTCTAATAATATATAAAAAAAAGGTTTTAAGTACTCGTAGTCGAAAAAATTACTCGACTTTCGTTACGTTTTTGGCAGAAATATTTATTTATTAATTTTAAATAAAGAGCTAAATTAGCTATTTCATTTGATTACATGTAACTGAGCATAGGGGAATATTTTAAAATTGATCAGAGTTCTCTAGATGTTATCAGTTTTTTTTTATGAGCAAGACAAATTTTAAGCTCTGAATTCGTCAAAATCCGCGGCCTTACCCATTTACGGAATTATGGCCTGTAAACCCTTATCGATTACATCCTGTATAGCCATACCAAGCCACAGCCATGACCAAGGAACATAATATTTGTGATAAATAAATACATAAATAATGCCCTCGTCGGGATTCGAACCCGAAACCTCCAGCTTCGTAGGCAGGGTTACTACCAACTAGGCTACGGAGACTGACGACTAGGCTACGGAGGCTGATATGTGTCAAAGTCGTCAAATGCTAAGGAAAGTCAGCCATATTTGTTTACCTTTTTTACTTTCAACTGAAGAATTGTATAGTTACCCTGTCAAACGATCTTCCCATTATTAATTAGGAAATTACTTAAACACTTTTAAATAATTTCTCACAGAACAACACAGTTTAAACGGAAACAATAATTTGAGAAATCTCCTTGGAGTAAATCGCGATAGTTGATGTTATCTCGATGAAACCCCGTGACATGCACAAATATGGGTGTTGTTTGTATGAGCAATGAAGTTTTCATTCACAGGGTTCACTTTGCTAATATTTAGTTGAAGAAAATGTAAAATTACCATTTTTAGTACAGATGGTGCCTTTTTTAGGTTCTAGTGCGAGAAGTGTGTCATTTTACGTCAGGTCCAAAACTTCGGAGGGCCATCTGCACTAAAAAACGTCGTACGAGACACGTGCAAAAACGATATTCGTAACTCGTGTCGATTTCAAACACTCCCTAGTTCGCGTTTGTGTTTTAAAACATCGCCACTCGTTTCGATTTTCATGTTTTTCGCACTTATGTCGTAATGTATGTACTATTTTACGTTGAGTTTTTTATTTGTAATTAATTGCTGCAAGTTCTGAGACTATGCGTAAGCCTGGTAAATCTCTAACCATCTCTTTCTTGCGCATAACTTTGTTTCATAACTATTGGGTGTAAATTATATGTAACGTATTAGTGTGATACAATACAATTTTATTCTTACGTAAATAATGTGGGTAGTTATTACGTAAATTAAATATAATTATTGTAATAATTAATAATTAATTTGTGTAATTAAGTATAATTTACGTAAGAATAAAATTGTACCGTGTTGTGTGAAATATAAAAATACAGTTAAATATACCGATCTTGGCCGTGTGGTGAGAAGAATACATTTGTCACTACCCCAACTCCTCCTGCGGGTGTCGTAAGAGTCAACTAAGGGATTGAAGTGTCACTATATTTGATAAAATATTGATGATGGGCAGCAGCGTCATCATAGTGGACACATTACTGTGATCGCCAATCCGCTTGCCCAGCGTGGCAATTATGGGCATTTACCTCCTAATGCGTCTTTACGCTTAGACTAAGGAGAGGCCATTGTCAAGTGGACTTATATGCTCTGATGATGATGATGTAAACAAATACCTAATCAAGCGCATAATATTGTCATGGCATAAGAGTACAATGTTGTTGTAGATATATTTGAGAACCATGGCCACGCAGATATATCTGATAGTTGCCACCCGTGTAACAACGCGCACAGTACTATACTCGTATATAACAACACATACTTTATAGTAGAGAAATCCCTACTCCCTACCCACGTATCGCCTACATTCATAAAGGATCCGAAGATCTATCAGGAACCACAATGGACGTTTTGCCTCCCTGTCCCGCTTACCTAGGTATACACAAGTGCAAGAGAGACAGCACGTTAATCGTGAGTCGTGGTAGGTCCTCTGATTGAGGAACCCTGATTATCATTTAACTATGTTATCTAGAGCAGTATACAAATACATGAGAAAATGTTTGGCATAATGTTGTTTAAGCTTTGCGAGGATAATTTTAGCATCATATTTATTAGCAAGTACAGAATTAGAATTCCGTAGTCTGAAATTTTATGTCAAAACAAAAATCCATTTATTGGTGATTTTTTCATAAGATTTCAACCTTAATTTTTTTTCTTTATTATGTACGCGCTTTAGGTTATTAATTTTGGTTAGATAGAGAAGTTACTGGCCTAAATACTACCGCGAGCTTCGAAGTTTTGCCTCTTTCACTTCAACGAAGGCGTCATTAGAGAGACAAAGAAAAATTTCGAAGTAAGCATTTAAATGCGCTAGCTAATTATTATTTATTTTATTTGTAAGCAAAATAACACACTGTGTTTCAATACTTTTTTAAATTAGTAATTACATTTGTTTAAGTAAGTATTCACTTGTAAACACATAAGTACCGAAGTAAACTATTTCTTTTGCTTATAACAAGTGAAAAAATAAAAAGCTTAAATATTTGGTAGAGGAGGCTGATAACATATTAATATGGAAATCTTATTAGTTTTGCTTATTATTTGGATGATTTTGTACAAGTTTTTTTTTAAATTAGTATTCTAATAAATATATACTATTTTCGTAATCTAGCTAACAATTTTTTTAGCAAACACGCAAAAAAACATACCTAAGTTAAGTACATGATACGAGTAATAGCATGATAGTAGTAGCAACAGACGTTATGAAATCGTCGGCTGACAAGCAAAACTCACTATAAAAACTGTCACTACTCTTAGCAACCTCTTATGTCCGTATTAAATCAGAACTGAGATAGGAGCTTCATTTAAAGTAGGTATTTGTTACTTAGTGAGTTTTGCTTGTCAGCCGACGAAATTGTGCTTTTAGACTGCCTAACGTTTTAGTTTTTGTGTGTGATAAATATAAATTATAATTTATTTTATTTCTAATGGTAGGGCACTAACCCTAATTAATTTTAAATTATTATTCTCTACACTACCAATATATTTATAAATGTTATAAGATTTGATATAATTAATATTGAAATTTAATTTCAATTTTGATATTATAAAATTTCGCGTACAATTTTTTTAAATAATATAATTTTTTCATGTCTCAATTTACCTGAGTCAAAGGTATGCAATCAAACTGCCGGCCGCGGCGTGCGGGTCGCATTGTGCTGCAGAAGTGCACTTGCACACTGCGGCTAATTGGGTGCCAACCCTAATTAATTGACTAATCAACTCATCTGATTAAGCAATATGATGTATTACGCGTTGTCGGAGAATAGGGTTAGTTATTAATAGTACATTTCCTAACTAGTGCGGGAAAGTTTTGCACGTGTAAGGGACGATTTTTTTCATAACAAGTGCGTCAAAAAGAGAACTTACCGCGCGCGAAGCGTGCGCAAAGTTCGTTTTTGCGCACTAGTTAGGAAAAATATTTTTTCATCACACTTGCTTTCTAAGCTCATCATCGCGGATATTTTGTCTTAAAACTAATTTTTTTGCTCGCAAATGTGATGAAAATATTATAAGCATGACAGTCGGTAAGCGGAATACTAACACTCTCGTTAGTAATACCGTACTTACCTCCCTAGATGCACAATGTAGGTACTATTATTTTTGGAAACAATAATCCGACTGAGCTATGGAACAGAACTTCTTCTTGTTTTTATTTTATTGGTTTATCGAGGTAATTACAATAACAAGGACATTATTTCTTAAAAGTAACATTTAATCAAAATGTTGTCTCGATGGCCAAATAATGTATTTATTTGGGTCAAACATTTTTTTTATGTCACTCGTTGCCATGGTTACGTTCTCCTGGGTCACCCTTAAGTTCACAGTTTAATGGCATTAAAATTGACAAAACTTTGAATTTTTTGACAGTTATGGGGCCCTTACAAGTTGGGTCAGCCACTGATCATGATAGTAGACAATGTAGGACACTTTCCCCTAGCAAACTATCACACTGTTGTCCCCTGGGTGATGTGACAGAATAACAACATAAAAAAAGTGATTGACCCATTTAATCTTTATTGCTCAAACATGCAATAGTTATTCATACAAAATACGTCTTAATGCTAGCAAGCATATTACCTGTTACATTAAACTTTATTAAAATTTTGATTTTGTATGACGATTTGAAAAAAATTGTTCCACAATGTCGTAACAGATGTGCTTACCATAGAAAAAATCAACTGCGAAAGACTGGTTGTCACGGGATTCGAACCCGCTTCCTCTGGATTGCCGGTCCAACGCGCTTCCAATCACACCAGACGACCTTCCGTGAATCACACGTGAATTTGTTTAATTACAAAAAAATTGGTGTTGTATAAATTATGTAGGTATTGTTTGACTTTGTCAATTTTGTAGGTTTTGCCTGTGCGTTATTTTAATTGTACTCCATTCACTTTATGTCTCAGGTTCCAATATAATGCCGAAAATTAATATCAAATGATAACTTGCCAAATCCTTTCATAAGCCAG
The DNA here is from genome assembly GCA_025490895.1 of Thaumatotibia leucotreta. Lineage (NCBI taxonomy): Eukaryota > Metazoa > Arthropoda > Insecta > Lepidoptera > Tortricidae > Thaumatotibia > Thaumatotibia leucotreta. The sequence goes on from JALPQI010018097.1 coordinate 14,498, forward strand.
ATGATTCAGTTAAATGAAACTATCCGTAACGTGAATTCAGTACCTAGGCGTTGACTTGCGAATAAAACGATTTGCGATAAGTTTTTTGGCGGATAAAATCCAGGGTAAAGGCATTAGTGTAGGTACTTACATATAAATAAGATCTTTTAAACAGATCTGTGAAAAAAATGGTTCCGTGTGGTGACGGCAGTAAGAATACATTTGTCACCACCCCAACTCCTCCTGCTGCGGGTGTCGTAAGAGTCTACTAAAGGATTGAAGTGTAACTGACCTTTATTTGATAAAAGATTGATGATGGGCAGCAGCGTCATCATAGCGGACTCGTTACTGCGATCGCCAATCCGCTTGCCCAGTGTGGCGATTATGGGCATTTACCTCCTAACGCGTTTGTACGCATCATTAATAGGAAAGGCCTACGTCCAGCAGTGGACTATCATAATAATCATAATCTTTATTGTCTGTGAGAAATGGGTTACATTGCCAGTAAGTTGGTACTAAAATAACAATTATACATGGGTCTCACCAAAACTCTACCTTTTCAGGTGTACAAACAAAATTGCTATTAAGCATTAAGAATTAAGAAGTATTAAGAATTACAAAAATTACAAATTAAAATGATGTCAACTAGTTATTTAAATTATTAAGTAGAATACAATTATAATCGAGTTTATCATTTGTAATGCTCATATACACAAGTCACATGACATTTCTAGTCAAACTTAAACTAGACATGAGCGCCGCGCCGGCGCGCCGCCGCCGCCGGTAAAAAACTACGCGCCGCCGCCGCCGATGCCGCCATCGGCGTGGAATCGGCGTGACCTTGATGAGGCATCATAAAATTACGCTTCTTTTAATACCAAGAATTAAATGTTTTTAAATAGCTAAAATCGTGGTAAATATCACCTTTCCAAAAGGTTTGACAAATATTATGGTTGTTCAGTCGAGTAGGTACAAATATATGTATACGCCTGGAAGTTACAAAATTATGTATCTATTTAAGATAGTAGCCATGTTTGGTTTTCTTGTACTCGGTTGTAGTTCTTATATGCGTATTAGTAATTATTGAAACCAATATAATTATATACTCTTAATTTTTCTTGATGACGGAAATCACAGCGGACGTTAACCAGAACCTTCAAGATGTGGTTCGCACCCTCAGGGAAGAAGGTAAGAGATTTTGTGAAATGCAGGAAGTCAAAGCTTTCGGGGGAGACCTTAGGGCAGTTAGGGCTAATGTAGGAACGACGTGTAAACCCGTCTCTTCGTCAAGGAAACGGACTCTAAACTAAACCGAGAGATCAGTAAACACGTACGAAAAAGAGATGTTGAAAATGGTGTTCGTACAATCTCTAGAAAGAAGCCACCTGACGAAGCTGACTACACAGCTCGTGGAGAAGTCGTTACTTCGAAGCCGGTTATTCATTATGCTTCGCATGCATCTCGACATGATCCCGAAAATGAGTATTCTAGACCCACTTTGATACGCCACTGCACCGAAGACCTGCTAGAAATCAGTATCGGCGAAATCGAGATTGCTCTAGGGCAGCATAAAAACGGAAAATCCCCGGGATAGGATGGCGCTATAACAGAGTTGTTAAAATCAGGAGGTAAGCCTGCCACTGAGCGAGCTGCAAAAGCTTTTTAAAGCTGTCCTATTCGAAGGGAGAACTCCGAAGGCATGGGTTTACAAGTGTGGTCAGCCTGTTTTTCAAAAAGGGAGACAAAACCCTGATAAATAACAATCGACCCATTTTCTCTTCCAAGCCATGTCTATAAGCTGTTCCCAAGAGTGATCACGAACCGTCTTGCTCGGAGACTCGACGAATTTAAACCTCCAGAACAAGCTGGATTTCGGAGCGGATACGGCAACATAGACCACATCCACACAGTGCGGCAAATTATACAGAAGACCGAGGAGTATAATCAGCCCCTGTATGTGTAGCATTTGTGGATTATGAGAAAGCCTTTGACTCGATTGAGATGTGGTCTGTTCTGGAGTCCTTTCAGCGATTTCAAGTTGATTGGCAATATATCCAAGCGATAAGATGTCTCTTCGAGGTCGCCATCATGTCGGTTCAAGTACAAAATCAGCAAACAAATCCTATACCATTTCATAGAGGCGTGACACAAGGGAACATTATCTCCCCGAAAATGTTCTCAAATGCAATGGAGGGCCGACATGTTTAAGACACCGAGCTGAAAAGGATCAACATTCAATAGTATAATCGTTTGTTTTAACCATGTTTTCTTTTTTGTTAAGGTGTGCAATAAAAATTGATGATGGGCAGCAGCGTCATCATAGTGGACACCACACCGCCACGCTGGGCAAGCGGATTGGCGATCGCAGTAATGATCGCCAATCCGCTTGCCCAGCGTGGTGATTATGGGCATTTACCTCCTATTGCGTCTATTCGCATAGTTAATAGGAGAGGCCTACGTCCAGCAGTGGACTATCATAGGCTGATGATGATGATGATGTGCAATAAAAAGTATTCTATTCTATTCAACATTAATGGCGAGTACGGGAAGTAGATATGTACATATACCTCGGGCAAACATTGCAGATGGGTAGAAACAACTTCGAGGATGAGGTGAATAGAAGAATTCAGCTAGGTTAGGCAGCATTTAGGAAGTTGACGTAGCTTCACATCGTCGATCACACAGTGTTTGATGACAAAAGTCTTCAATCAGTGCGTTCTACCCGTCATGGCGTACGGACTGTACGGAGCCGAAAAGTGGACACTGACGATACGGCGATACGACGATAGTTCAAGGTCGCTCAGCGAGCTTTAAAAAGGGCTATGCTCGGCTTCTCTCTGCGGGATTGAATCAGAAATGAGGTTATCCGGCAGAGAACCAAAGTGATCAACATGGCCCACCGTATTAGCAAGCTGAAGTTGCAGTGGGCTGGCTATATTAATTAATAGCTGTAGAACCGACAACCGCTGGGGTAAACGAGTTTTTGAGTGGAGACCGCGTGTCGGTAAACGTAGTGGACATATACGTCGTAAGACGCCCTCCGGCAAGGTGAAGCGACGATTTGCGCAGAATGGTTGGCAGGAGCTGGATGTGAGCAGCCCAAGATCGAAGACGGTGGCGTGAAATTGGGGAGGCTTATGTCCAGGAGTGGACTGTGATAGGCTGATGATGATGTATTGTTAAGTGTCAATTATTTATCGATAGTTAAAGAGCATTTGAGTCAATCCCTCTGACAATTTGATTTTTGCTATGGAAAATTTCGGCTTTGCTATTTAAATTTGCTATTAACTCTATGAACAACTGTTTTCAAGGCCACGCCGCCGATACGCCGCCGCCGCCGATCAATTTTGACCGGCGCGCCGCCGCCGGCTATTTGGCCATCGGCGCTCATGTCTAATACGAATACACATTACATACGAATTTCTTGAGGAAAGTGCCAGTTTCACTGAAGGTTTATGTAAAGTATATTTATACTGTGTTCTTGTTTCTCGAGGACGCAATACCCATAGGCTGATTATGATGATTATATGATGATGAAAAAAATTAATTGAGGTGAAATACTGTATCGTATTCCTAATTATGAGGGCAAGTCCTATCTCAATAACATTAAGGAAGCCGTCCGTTTAAAAAAAACCGTAGAACTAAGGTTAGATCAGGCTAACTGTTAAGTATAGTCACCGACTTTCCAAGCTAAGCAATTTTAGGCATAGCAGGCAATGATATATGAGTTTACAACGTGTACGACCTCCATCAGTACTGACACCTCAATCATTTATCTAAATCTCAATTCTTTGTACGGGACCCTTCTGAGACTCCGATTCGGTCTTGACACCATTTTAAACAAAAACTACTCTTGGCGCAAACGTAGGCTGTACAATATACACCTTATTCCCTTGTAATAAAGTTTAGACGAAAAGCTAGAAGTGTCTTTGAAAGAGTTATTTCATTTCATTAAATGAAATAATGATAATATAATCTACACAGCAAGAGTGAGTGGTGCAATTTTCAACTGACCGGTTTATCTTATGTTTTTTATCTACTTCTATATCATAATTATCAAGGATCGGACAAACGCCCGTCATTCTGAAAAAATAACCCTGTTCCGTATGGTAGAGACTTCCTCATCTTATGATGTTAACATATTTTATTAATTTAAGGTATTTATTTAACATATTTTTTTATAATACGAACACTAAGTGTATATTTAGGAGATCCCAACTATTTCTTAGATACTTGTGCACACCATGATTGTTCGAAACGTCGTTACAACTTTAAATAATATTCGCGATATAATCCACTTCAATCGTTTTATTTTATGAATCGAGGTAACCGAAGAAGATAATTATACTATTGAGTAATAGATCAAAATTCAATATCAAAAATTCTAAGTCGTTTATTTGTCATAAATTCACAATCAGGGTACATACAAGTAAGAAGGAGTTGGGATCTCCTAAATAGATAATTTGTGATAGTGTTATTTAAAAATATCATATAAAATAAAAAATGTTAACAACATAAGATAAGGAAGTCTCTACTGTACGGAACAGGGTTATTTTTTCGAAATGACGGGCGTTTGTCCGATCCTTGATAATTATCCTATTATATATTCAGAAGCGGTAATGTAATGACCTTTATTAAGAAACTGGTGTATGTGGCTGTATTGTAATGTTAACATTAAAGTACAGTGCATCATAATATTAACATTAAAGTATCGGTGTCAGTACATTAATGATTATTTAACATTATAAAGTCAACTTCTTTGTGTTTTTTTTAAAATACATATTTATTGTAGGATATTCTTACACAAATTAAGTAATTTCAACTGATTAGAATTGTTATATTTAGAGGTATTTTACTTAGTGGATATCAATGTAAATAAAGGTAAATTATCATTCTAAACTTATGATAAGGATGTAGATAAAGTTATGTATGTGGCTGTACATAATTAGGCATTAAGCACTCGTGTGATATTATTATGAAACTCGCCTACGGCTCGTTTCATAAAACCACACTCGTGTTTAATGCCTCTTATTATGCTCCATCGACATAAGTAACTATTATAAAATAATTATTTTAAAAAGCAAAATCATCTAAACCTTATACCAGTTACACCTATGGACCCGCCCTGTGCGGCTTCAAAGTAATTTCCTCCCGTGGACGGCCCGTCTGTGGAATGAGCTCCCTCCAGGGGTTTTCCCGAAGGACTACAGAATGGGGTTTTTCAAAAAAGTTGTGTACAAGGTCTAAATGGGGCAGCAACGCGAATGTGACACGCCAAAGGCTACGGTGACCGCTTTCCATCAGGTGGGCCGTATTCTTGTTCGGCACCGGGGTTGTATAAAAGAAATGATTAGGCCTAAATAAGCCTTAAGTAAGGCATTTTATATAGACCTAGAATCTATCCTACCCGTATATTGTGGTAAGGCACTGGTCTCACGGCGAGCTACTAAGCTATGAACTATCGGATACTCGACTCGCCCAACTATCAGCTATCACCGCCGGACGAGTATCGCCGTGTCTCGTTTATTTACACGGGAGTGCGTATTTTTATTTTTTTGTTCGTGTTTGTAGGCGATAGTTCATAGCTTAGTAGCTCGCGGTGAGACCAGTGCCTAAATTAGTAGATACTAATGATTTTGAATAATTAGGTACTGTTGATACTGGAATCCAAGCTGTTGTAAGATATTACTTGTTGCTAGGCCTACTAACCAAGAATCGTTTGACTTTGTCAGTACTGCAGTTCAGATAAACATCGCTATTCAAAACATAGGCCTCCGGCCTCACTGCTGTTTTGTACCGGACTCAAATCCGATAATAGTGACGCATAAATATGTGTTAATTAGTTTAAATCAACTAAAGTGCAAAGCATTTCAAAAACGCAATTTACCACTTGTTTTAACAGTTACTTAGGACTTCGTCAGAAGTTCTAAGTTTAAAAAAATACGTATGTATGATTACACCAATATAAATAAACGGTTACAATAATAAAAATTATAATCTCTTTATTATTTTTTCTTCAAGGGTTAGGCATTTTAAAATAATTTATTTTTAAAAATAGTTTTTATACTATTAATATTATATTGTGTATATTTAAAACCGAATTGTGTCTACTTCACCAAAAGTTTACGTCACTAAATTGTTCGGTTACATACTTTATATAGGCCTCCAACTTCACTTATTTTGTTTATACTGGCTTTTACATAACTTACGTACCACTCATTTAATCGAATATTTAATTACCTTTGAATCCAAGAAATTGTTGATACTGGAGTCCGAACTGTCGCTACTGCACCTCAAGCTATCATCACTGTTGCTGTTGCATAGGCCTCCGGCCTCGCTACTTTTACTTATATCCGAGTCAGACTCAATCCATAACGGCGACACGTATTTAAACTTATGAGCAAACGCATTAAACTTGCATTCGTTACTCATTTTGTCTATTAAAAGCGCAATTTAAAATTATTACAATAAATCGAAGTGTCTTTAAATGTTTTCGAATTCAAAATTTGAAATTCCGAATCGATTTTCACTTGCCGAAGTTTGAGTCAGACGCGTCTTCAATTGTTTTGAATTCTATATTTGAAATTTTGAATAGCTTTTTATTTATCAACGTTATTCTTTGATCACGAGTGCGATTTATTCTTTATTTTAAAACTATAGAATCGATATTGTGTTGCAGTTTTTGGTCACATGGTTAAGACAGGACTGGAGCTGGAGATAAGATTCACGGGCACCGTGTGATTGAATGTAGGCAAATAGGACACCGAGAGGGGAGGCTATTTCGGTATCACTGTTTGTTAAAGTAATGCAACGTGAATGGAGAGGATGCAAAAGGACAATCTCTATCAATTCAGTATTTATGCGTATCGCTAGTTATCTATTGTTATATGAGGGTCCAACTCAAAATCATGTTATGAGTTTATCCGGTGCACTTTTTAAAAGTTAAGGGCTATGAGAGGTTATTTTCTTATTAAACCCTTATTGTCATTTAAAGGCACTCCTTTCCTATTGAATTGTATGATAAAAATCACGACTACACTCCTACCAGTTGCTTACTATTGGCCACAGGAAAGAGGGGCTCTACAGTTCAGCTGAACACGCATTTTTTCTTTCCTGTGGTCGATCGTTAACGCTAGTTATATATTG
>JALPQI010018098.1:0-26936 GCA_025490895.1 Thaumatotibia leucotreta
TCTTAAAGACTTGACTATTAATCCGTGAATTTAATAGGCTGCTTTTATGTGTATGGATGAGAGAAATCAAGTATGTAGTGCTATTCAGTTATTGAAACTCGACAGTATTTTAGGTTCTTGAACTTTGCTCTAAAAATGAGCGTTTACACAACACTATTTGTGAGGATGTCAACCTGGGGTTTAGTGGTTGTCATAATATCATAATAATGTTGCGGATGACTACTGCACATAAAGCATAGGTATCTAAGAACAATGTTATGGTTGGTGGTAGTTGTATTAAAGGAACATGGTTCTCAATTCGACTGCTTTTTTTGTATGAATGGTATTCGATATCTTCGAGAATCCTGAACTAATTTAGAAAATAAATACTCGATTGTGTAGAAACCCGTAATGGTCCCTAGCACCTAGTCGAAGTCTAATGATGGAATCCTGGAGAAATCGATTGAAGTCGGTTTTAAAATTTTGCTTTTAGTGTTTATTTAAGCAATGTTGCGGGAAGACCTTGGGAAGACAGATAAAACGTTAGAGCATGAAAAATATTTTATTTTGCTATAAAATGCGTAGATACTTGTTTTTATTGTTACATAATCTAAGAGTTTTGCCAGTAAAACTGAAATCAACCGTCAATTACGAAGCACGTTTTATTTTTTAGATATGTTAGCCTTTTTAACTTTCTTAATACTTTAGGAATCATAAAACTTAAAAAACTTATTTAAGTATTCAATTTCAGTAGTTCAATAAGTCGATTTAGTCGATGGAGGAAAGAATGCGATTAGGCTGTGGTCTCCTATTTCACGCCGTACGCGGCGTCTCGTCACGTCGTACGCTGCGTCTGAATGCTCACTATAGGTATGTACTGTTGTGGTCTCCTTCACATGTCAACGTTGGCGTCTTGACGTCGCACGCGGCTATCAAAAGCTGTGCGCCGCGTTTCTAGTCTTTTCGAACCATTGCAGCGTGAACGTCGTCTCTCGCGTCAAACAAAATGTCTAAGTTTAATAAAGAAAAAGACGAATTATTAATAGAATTTATTAAATCTTTCAATGCACTGTATGATAAAAATGAAAAGAATTTATAAAAATAATATTTATATGCATAAATGTTGGGAAAAAGATAGTGATGCAGTCGGATCTACTGTTAAGTTACGCCCTTCTCTGAGGCGAACGTATTGACGGCTGACGCTGTGCGTTGCATTCAGACGTCGATAGGAGCGGAATTGAACGTTGACGCTAACGTCAGACGCCGCGTACAGCATAAAATAGGAGACCACGGCCTTAGGCACTGGTCCCTGGCGATTCAGAGCTCGGCTATAAAAATGAAGAAAATATAATCACTCCCGGGAAAAAAAACAGACACGGCGACATTTGTAGATTACCGAGAGTGACTATAATTATTAGATCAGCGAGTATCTACAAATATTACCGTGTCTCTTTTCTTTACACCGCAGCAATTATCTTTTGTTCGTTTTAATAGCCGAGCTTTCAATCGCTAACTAGCTTTTGTTGGGATCAGTGCCCTTACATGGAAACTATCGGCCATTGGCACGAATCCTATGAGTTACGGACCGCCGACGCAAAAAAGGAACAGTTCTAAAACTTCTGAAGACGTTGACGGCCGTCAGTCTAGCCATTGCTTGTTCGCTACAAATCGTCATAATACTTATTCAAGCTCGGATCTACAGCAATTGTTTCATGGAAATGTCACCTTTCTACCACACTGAATAAGGGTGTTTCTTCCATTAAGTGAGTATTGCATTCTAAAATAGTCTACATATTATATATACCTACAGTGGCGAAATGAAATATTTAACTTTAATGTAATATTTTACAATCTTTCCTCGCTACGGAAGTGTATAAGCAATAACGAGGCAGAAAACAAATGCTTAAACTTAACAATAACATACTTACAAGTAACAAAATACTAACATACTACCTTATTCATAAACGTTTGTTAATTTAACAAGCCATTAATAATTGTTCGTCCCTTTCGGTCTTAACAATGTGTCCATAAGAGCAAAAGGGACAAACAATTATTAGCGGCTTGTTAAGTTAACAAACGTTTATGAATAAGGGGGTTATTGTAAGGAGAGAAAATATCTAGACGTCACTTTACATTAAACCCATAATTAAAAAAAAGATGTGTGAAGAATAAAAATCCCCAGTTTTTCGCAAGTAGGATAGTGCCTATAATTATTTAGATATTCTATAGTGAATATACTCTTAAACTGATTGGTCGGTACTAATATTTTTGTTATATACATATACTTGCATGTGAATAGGTAGGTGGGTGAATATCTGAGCGTTTCAACCGCCTAATTTGGTGGCATAATTTTTACCGAAGTTTCTATTTGATACAATGTGCTACTTTGTCATTTGAAGGAGACACGGTACCGTATACAAATGACGAAGTGTAACATTGAGACGTTTAAAAACTTCGGCAAAAATTATGCCACCAAAATTAGGCGGTTGAAACGCTCAGATATACACCCAGGTACGTTCCTATATTCAAAATCTTACTCTACTTATTTCGTACCTAACTTTATATTAGTATAAATCAGAATTACTGGCTAATTCACGCTTTTATTGTCTTAAACGTAATTAATAATACACCTACCGTAATAAATCTCGATAAACGGTTTCCAAAGAATTAAGCTGCATTATTTTTCTAGCAAAGTTAATTGTGCCTAAAAATACCGTAAATCTCACACCAGTCACACCAAACATTAGATAGCACAGGCGTAATTCAAAAAACCGGCCAAGAGCATGTCGGGCCATGCACAGGGTAGGGTTCCGTAGTTATTCAAGAATGGCTGGGCCGATTATGTTCGGAATAGTTTTGTTCTAAAGTTTTCTATAAGCCCACTTGATTAATAAGTCCATTCATGATTTTTTTTATATTTTTTGGACCTACGGATCAAAAGCTAAAGGGGGGGACACAATTTTATTTGTTCTTCTTTTTAAGAGCCCTATTCAATGATACCCCACACTATAGGATTACAGCAAATAAAAAAATCATCTCAACTTCACCAGTTGGGGAGGTACAGTCGAGTGCATTAATATATACCTAGACACATTTGTAAGGGATCAGTATGGAGAAGTGTATATATATTAATGCCCCTGACTGTACCCGAAAACATTTTTTTTCACTACCTACTACTTTTTATTGTACCACTTTGTTGGCATGATTAATATATTGTCAATATCCTGCGTAGGTTAAATTGCTAGTAACTGGCCAACCTTTGAGTACCTTATATAAAAATTAACTCCTTATATGAAAATGAGAGTGATTAACATTTACATTATATATTTGTTGCAGATTTCTAGTACTAACGGCCAGTGAGCTATGCTGCGGACAGACGGACAGACGGACATAGCGAAACTATAAGGGTTCCGTTTTTGCCATTTTGGCTACGGAACCCTAAAAATCTGGCATTAATAACATGAATCATGAAAGACTGACCACCTTATTCATAAACGTCTCTTAACTTAGGAAGCCGTTAAGTATTGTTTCTCCCTTTCAGTCTTATATACTGACATATTGATAAGACCGAAAGGGACAAGCAAATCGGCTTGCTACGTTAGGACACGTTTTTAAATAAGCTAATAGTAAGCCTACCGTGACTTTGTAAGTATCTGGGTGCTTAGCCAAGTTGCCAATCGCTAGCGCTTAATCATCAATCGTAAACGAAAGGCAGCTAACTGTCTTTGTCGCACTTATATGAACGAGTGACAGAGAGGAAAAACTACGATACGCTACTAAGCGCTAGCGATTGGCAACTTGGCTAAGCATCCTGAGGCCCTACCGCGAATAACGAAGTGTTGCTTCTCTCTCGCACTTGTGAATTCATACATAAGTGTGACAGGGATGCAACACTTCGTTCGTGGTTCCTCAGTAACATTAGGTTTTACTCGATACGTAAGACAGGCCATCGCGCTCGCTCCGATATATCAGTGCGAGCGCGATAGAATGCATTACGTATTAAGTAAAACCTAAGGTATCCTTTACTTTCCAACTCATGGTACAATCGACAACACACCTGTGAACACAGGCAAAGTGCCAAAATATGTAAACAGAACTTTATTGCCTGGACATAAAGGTGTGTATACATATTTCTGGCACTTTTTCTGTATCCACAGCTGTGTTGTCGATTGTACAACTACAGCTATGCTATTCTCTTATTCACACATTCGACGCTGCGTTCGTCAACGAGCTCGACATCGAGACAGCCTTCAGTGTTATTCACTAAGGAAACCGCCTTGCTATCAGCGCTGTGTCAGCGCTGCGGCAGCGTCGAGCCTAAAAATGGTATTCACTAATGTACTTTAAGCGACACTAGCGCTCGGCGACGAACGCGGTGTGAGCTGGAATTACACGGCGTCGAGAGTTACCGCCTACAGTTCAACGACGAGCTGTTCTACGTTAGTGAATACCGTTTTTCGCAGCGCTGCGCTCGACGTCGAAGTGAAGGCTGTCTCGTCGTCGAGCTCATTGATGAACGCAGCGTCGAATGTGTGAATAAAAGAATAGCATAGCTTGTCTAAAATCTTAGCTGTTTTATTTGACATGAGGAATCGAGGCTGTGAGCGAGGTTGTGGGCGAGTTTGTCGCTGTTTTTCGTTAGAGAATACGAAGTTCGTACATTAAACGTCAAACTCTCGACGCAGTGTAGTTCCAGCTCACGCCGCATTCGTCGCCGAGCACTAGTGTCGTTTAAAGTACAATAGTGAATACCATTTTAGGCTCGACGCTGACACAGCGCTGACAGCAAGGCGGTTTCCTTAGTGAATAACACTGCAGAATTTTGATTGCGTGGAAAAACTGAAACATGCTTGCGATAAGAAAAAAATAGACAAACAATTTGAGCTTCTCAAGAATTCAAGTCTTATGAATCTTGAGATTAGCTAAGAGGCTTTAGTGGCGTTGTGATTAATAATTTAGTAATAAAATGCCTTCGGCCTGTGTATTCTGCGTGAAACGTGACCCGCCGCCCTTAGATTGCCCTGACGGTTTTCTACAAATCCGTTTTTGTCACAACCACAGACGCGTTTAGTTTATGGATTAGCTGATGCAAGTCTTAGAAGTCTGCGCCAGACCTATGAATAAGTAGGTACCTATTAGTTTTACTCAACGCCCATTGTGTCAAAATTGTTTGTAAATTGTTCTCAATTAAATTGAATCGTGACTTGAAATATTTACAGCTTTAAGGAGAGCAATGAGCATTGCTAGATTAAAAATCAAATAAGGACTTCAAATGCAAAGAAAAATAAAGTTTCATCGAATCTTTTTGTTTAAATATTGCGATCCAAGACAATGTGTACCTATAATGTTATATACGTTACATTTTCCTTCCTATTTGCTAACCACAAAAATTTAGGCGCTTACTTTTCGCATTTGTACCTAAGTATAATTACGGGGTGCGCCAAAGTATTTATAAAATTGCAACTTAGATTATTGGAACTTCGAAAATTTTTCTTATACAATTTAACTTCATAATGATCGGTATTTAGAATAATCTTTGTTCATAATTATCATCACATAGAATTATTTATGTTCATAATATTGTTTTTCATACATATTTTTAGTACTAACTTTTAAGTTTATATAATTTTTCACTATACTTATTTTGTGCCATATATTCTAATGTTACAGGTATTGATTTTTATCTGTACTGGTTTTATGTATGAATTATTTTTGTTTAATTAAATATAAATCGTACTATTACTGTAAACTAGCTACCTGCACAAATCAGGTTGTGGCAGAGTAGGTACTGTACTAAACGGGTTCCCTCTAAACTTTTTTTGTCCGAAACGCTTAGGACATAACAGACTTGGTATAATCTATTTTGGCATCAACTTAATGAGACAGAAACATCACTTGGCTTAAATAACAATATTTCGGATATTATTTTGTCCGAAACTATCTTGGCATATCATTATTTACGCCGAGTGTTATAAGACAGACGTTAGATTTGCATTTTTTTTTGGGCATGTAGCCACATGTTCGAAACTTGCCTTTTTCGTCAGGCAGAATTTGCTGTGAAAATTTCTGCAGTGAGCGAGCGAAGCGAGCGAACGAAACCTTCCGGGGCAGATCCGACTCGGATAGGTTAGGTTAGAAGACTAAGGCGGGAGCTTTGCTCCCGCCTTAGTCTTCGAGGTTATTTTTTTTTTAGCAACCTAGAAAGTACTCAGCTCAGTAACACAGTAAGTAACGTACAGAATATTACTACTACCTCGATTATATTGAGAGGTTGTAATTATTCCTTCTCTGTTATGCTAAAACAAACTATGCCGATACTTTTTATGCACATCCAGATTATGCCTCATCATAAATAGGAGCATCGAAATTATGCTCGGATAATATTCGAACAACTCGAAATCTGCCACAAAGAAATATGCTAAAGTTGAGTATGCCACAACAGTTTCTGCACAAAGCCCATTATGACTACATAGTTTATGTTATTCATAAAAGAATCATACCACAACAGAGTGAACCTAATGGGAAAATGTTTATAAATAAACAATTTATTTCAAATAACTTTATGAGTATAGATTAATCTACTTGACAACTTTAGGAGGATAAAATTTCGGAATAAAAATCGTTATGAACATTGTAGGTAGAAGTATAATTTTTAGTAAGAAAAAAAGTATGAGATAAAATTTTCGGAGTAATGATGATTATGAGTAAAAAACGGTATTAGTAAAAATATTCGAAGAAAAAATTGTATAAGTGCCAATATGGACCCATAATTACGAGTATACGACGTTACGTGTACGAAAGTTAAGGTGAAGCGAACTTTATTAAATTGCTACCATTATAATTTATAATACTCGTATTTAACGTTTATATACATATTTAAGTTCATATTTAGCGTTTTAGCTGCAAAATGTCATATTTTTGTATGGGTAAATTAATAAATTTGGAGGTAAAAGCGGGAAAGATAGTCGTTCCGTTCCACCCTGTATATCTAGTTGCATAATATAACGTTCAACTTATTTTTAAAGATTTCCGATAATGTCCACCGATTCAAGAATGTTTTTCCAATCAATTTAAAACGAAAGGCATATTATTATTCGCCATGTCCGTCGATCCAATTTCGTTAACGCTTCCGTTAAATATTTAGTAAAGCAAATTACCCTCTAATGGATGAATTTTCCTACCTTCAAAGAAATAAGTGACTTTTATACGCTTCAATTTAATTACTTTTATTACAGGGTAAATGTTTCGTCCTATGGCTTCTGAAAACATATTCTTAACGTTAATTACACAACGATTACAAATTATTTCCAATACAAAATACACCTATTTTCGTTCCGATTTTGGGACGAAACAGACGATTTTACAAAAGGATACCTACATGTTTTCCTTACAAGTATTTGTTTTATATAATTCATTTCAAACCTTAAAATATACTTTATGATTCCTATATTATTGTCAAGAAAAAGGATGCTTTTTAACCAACTTCAAAAAGGAGGAGGTTCTCAATTCGACTATTTTTTGGTATGCATGTTAGTACTCGATGGTTTTCAATTTTAGGGTTCCGTTGTCAAAATGGTGAAAACGGAAGCCTTATAGTTTCGCCATATCCGTCTGTCCGTCTCAATTTTTTTTTCGGGTACCTACCTCCCCAACTGGTGAAGTGGGGATGATTTTTTTATTTGCTGTAATCCTATAGTGTGGGGTATCATTGAATAGGTCTCTAAAAAAGAACAAGGGTCTTAAAGGACAGTTTTTTCTAAAGTCAATATTTCCGGAGGTAATCGCTTTAACTTTTGATCCAAATCGATCGTAGGTCCAAGAAGTATGAAAAAAATAATGAAAAGTAGGCTTATACAATAGGTACAGTCGCCATCAGATATATGGTAGCGGTCGAGGTCCTCAAATAAATCGGAGCAACGTAAAATTTCAATAAATTCGTTACGTGAGAAAAGGGCAATAATTTAGAGGCATGTAATTCGTCACAAATTTAGGAGCAACCACTTTTCAATGAATTCGTAACGTATAATTAGGCAAAAATATCGGAACACAGAGATAATCAGAAATATCTGAGCAGTCAGGGTGGTCGTAAATATCTCAACATTTATGGAAAACATACCTTAGTGTCATATACACATCGCTTTAATGGTCACTATTCTTTATGGTCAGCCACACGTCTTGAATAGGTTGTCAATAATTTGAATTTAGAACGGAGTGGTTTGTTGTGACGTTCTTCGAAATTTAATTTTTACATTTTGTCATCGAGACAAATATATTTCTGTCTCTTTCGCAAATTGGACAGATATTATGCCTAAATCATTAGAATGAGTTAATTGTCTAGTTAACCGCTGTTTTGACGTATTGCCAAAATTGGCAAAGGCATGGCAAAGGTAGAACAAGGAGCAAAGCAAAATTTCGTGAGAAGATGTCGTGTACTCGGTGGCGCAATGAATAGTTCGAGTAATAATTATTATTATATTGAAGTAGGTATTATTAAACAGCGATTACAATGGGATTTGAAAGTACTGTTGGCACAACAGTGTATAAGTCAATCTAGAATATATTCATAGTCATACAGGGTGGCCAATTAAGATATATACACTTTATTTTTGAAATTTTATTATATACATAACACAAGAAATATAAAGTATCACTAGTTAAATACAATTATTTTGGGTCGGCAATTACACATGGAAAATAATCAGACAAATATCCACCTCCAGTAGCATCGCAGATGCCACCCCTTTTCATCGCATTTTTCATCACTTTTTCACACATTTCCGGCGTTATTTCAGTGATCGTGGTTCGAGTATTTTGTTTGAATTGCTAAAGGTTCGTTGGCCAATTAGAAAAGACAAATCCCTTTAAATCCACAGAAAAAAAATCAGGAGCTGTTAAATCAGGCGATCATGGGGGCCAGTTATTGTCACCTTTTCATCACACTTGCTGTCTAAGCGCGCCATTGCTTGCATACATAGCGGGAGTAATAGAAAAGTGAAATTCCCTAGTGAGTAATAGAAATGTTTGCCGTGTGGTGACGGCAGTAAGAATACATTTGTCACCACCCCAACTCCTCCTGCGGGTGTCGTAAGAGTCGACTAAGGGATTGAAGTGTCACTGACCATTATTTGATAAATATTGATGATGGGTAGCAGCGTCATCATAGTGGACACATTACTGCGATCGCCAATCCGCTTGCCCAGCGTGGCGATTATGGGCATTTACCTCCTAATGCGTCTATATGCATAGTTAATAGGAGAGGCCTACGTCCAGCAGTGGACTATCATACGCTGATGATGATGAATAGAAATGTCAGTACGTCATTTAATAATTTTTTGTATTAAAACTTATTTTTTTGAAAGAGAAATTCTGAAACTATAAGACATACTAAGTAGTATTTGTTTTTAGGAATCATAATTATCTATCATCGATTTTGATGAAAAAAACTGCATTTATACATTAGAAAAAACCGTTTTGAATATGTGAAAACAGTAAATGTCTCTAAGAAGCATGATGTCTAAAATGAATAAAATACATTGTTTTCACATATTCAACGCGTTTTTTTTCTAATGTATAAATGCAGTTTTTTTATCAAAATCGGTGATAGATATGGTGCCTAAAAACAAATACTAGGTACTATTTACTGCTTAAGACCTACCTACACAATGGATTTCCGAATAGAAATAGTGCAGATAAGTTTATTTTTTCAATACAACCGGATTCGATTCCCCTGCTGGGTAGTTTTTTTTTAATATATATTAATGCAATTTTTCTGTTTATTACAATCGATGACATGGTTCCAAAGAATATTTTCGTATGTCCGATAGTTTCAGACATTCCCATACTGACTGATTTTAATGAGCCAGCCTGTATTTAAGTAAAGCAACAGTAGCATAAACGTATCTCTGTTTAATAACCCTATTGACCCCACACACAAACAATGCCATAATGACAAGTTTGACAATAATTGTATAATATCACTGTTACTGATGTTACTGAGGTCTGTGTCCCTGTTTGCCATCAACATACAATTATCACTAATACACGTGCGAAAAGGAAATTCGTAACTCGTGTAGATTTATCTCCACTCCACTTAATAAATAAATCTCCACTCCACGTAATTTATCTCCACTCGTTCCACTCCACTTAATTTTTTTCGCACTTGTATCGTAATGTACTATTTTACTTTCGGAAAGTCGTTACAATTGTCACAAGGTTTAGAACGATTTTCGTAAATTCCTGATATGAGGTTCGACCTATGTTGGAATTTCGCTACAATTGTCATATTTGATAATATGTAATTTTGCGTTGCTTAAAAGACGGTATTTATTGTTGATTGCTAAAAGTTCTTGCAATATGTTTGAAACACAAACAACCACACGGCCCGTCTGATGATAAGTGGTAACCGTCGGCCATGGACGCCTGCAATGGGAGAAACAGTCAATTTACAATTCTCGGACTTGTCACCGTGGTAAAATAAGATCCGCAAATGACTTTTACGTATTCTGTTCACCCTTTATACTTTTTTAGTTCCGTTCAAATAAATAATTTGCTAGCTTTACGATTTTATTTACCTACTTATCCCATATCATCCTTAGCTCATCGCCAACAAACTGCTCCGCAGTTTGGCGAATTATTTGTATTGTGGTACATTTTGTTGTTAATGTTATAAAATAAATAAATAAAAAAAATATATATTAATATGATTACATCAATAAATTAAATAATATTCTTAATAAAAAAATAATAAAAATAAAAATTCAAAATTGAGTTTATGCATTTTTCGATAATGATGCTTGAAAACTTCTCTTTTATCTAGGAAACTCATTTACTCACTCACCCACAACAGTCGTCAAAATCATCTTTGACATTGACAACTTAAAGTAGTAGTAGTGACAACATAGTAACAAATTAAAATAAACAATGTGACGCAGACTTAAGGTGTATTTCCTATAAATGTTCCGATCTTTATGATCATCCTGGCTGCTTCGATATCTTTGAGTCATGTTCGTTCCGATATCTTTACCTACTTGTACGTTACGAATTTATTGAAACGTGACTGCTCCTAAATTTATGACGAATTACACGCTCCCAAATCATTGCCCTTTTCTCACGTAACGAATTTATTGAAATTTACCGTTGCTCCGATTTATTTGGGGACCTCGACCGCTACCATATATCTGATGGCGACTGTACTACTTTAAAATAAAACTATTTTGAACATAATCGGCAAAGCCGTTTTTGAATAACTACGGAATCCTACACTGAGCATGGCCCGACATGCTCTTGGCCGTTTTTTTAAAATCGAATGAGTATAACCCCGGGATGCTCCCATTGACACCACGTCGAGGTCTGATGATGAGATCTTGGAGAAATCAGTGGAATCCGGTTTTTTAATTGGGCGATTACTTATAATCTATAAGCTATGAACATCGCATTCATTACCGCACTTTTATACGCTTCAATTGAGTTATTTTTTTACAGGGTGAAAGTTTCGTCGCATGTTAATATTTCGGTTTCTGAAAACATATTCTTAATTAAACATTGATATTATGTTAAGTACATCTTTTCTTGTTAAATTTTTAACACAGCTGTCGGCGATTCGTCAACGAATTGCTTGTTCCCATTTTTTATATAATATTCCCATACTCCTGGCTCCTCCAGAATATTTATAAGGTTTGAGGTAAATATGGTACACCCGGCTAAGACCGGATCTAATGTAATATCGGATGACCGTAGTAACTACTAAAATAGTAGTATTTTTTCCTCACTGGCAAAATTATGCATGACGCCCTCTCGCTAGTATGCAGCAACCGCTCAGCCGCATCACTCGTGAGCTATGAACGTTTTAAAAAAAAGTGATTTTTTCGAGAATTTTTGGAGATCCGATCTTTAACAGGAAGCTATGCACCTTCTTCTCCTTACTTTAGAGTTGAAATTAGATACTAGTCCGATCTTAGGCAAGAAAATTTTCGGTGGGGTGAACCTTGAAAAAAAAAATTAAGCAAGTTTGAGTGTCGATTACTCCTAAGCCATTCGGTTGAGCGGCATTAAGTAAATTTAAATTGAAAGCTTCATTTCTTTATTATCACGTACATCACATATATGCAGGTAAAAGTTAGTGAGAATAAATTTATGATTTCTTTTGTGATATTCTTTCAACTCACCGAAAAATAGTCCGATCTTACCCGAGTGTACCTTAAATAGTAAGGGTCCACGAACATGGACGTTACTGGCTTGATTTAGTGCATCGTGTAATAGGCCACATTGTAGCTGTTAACCCAGTTTGCTTGATTAAACCGGATTTAGTCCGTTGTGAATGTATGTGTTCCCAGATGCGAGTTAACATGGAATCAACATTAGGGTGGTCCTTATTTTTGCAATTTTGTGGGATGTTCGAACCAATAAAGGAGCTCTTTGCCCTGCCGATTGCAATTTTCTATGGGACACCCTCTCATTTTGTTATTTTGATAAATAAACCATATATTTTTTTTTTTTTTCAATTATTATAAACAAAAATTAGGGGTCGCTACCGAAGTACGAATTTCAAGAAAGGCAAAATCATTACTCGTTTTTTTATTGCTTCGGTAGCAACCCCTAATTTTTGTTTAATAATAATTGAAAAAAAAAACCAAATATGGTTTATTTATCAATGAATTTAATTATCAAATAACAAAATGAGAGGGCGTCTCATAGAAAATTGCAATCGGGGGAGCAAAAAGCTCCTATATTGGTTCGAACATCCTACAAAATTGCAAAAATAAGAACCACTCTATTATTTAGGTAAGCAGGTACGGTCGAGGAAATTAACTTGAACCGCAAAGTACTAAACATTCTATTTCCTCGACTGTACAATAAATTAGTAATATTATAAAAAGCTTATAATAAAAATAATTAAGAGTCTTAAGAGTCTCTTGGCTGGATCAAGGGTCGGATGCAGAAGGCGGTAATCCTGGACACGGCGCGGATAGTCCGTCGAGAGGAACCGACCTTAACCACCGGCAGCTTGGGCCCGCTCCGTTGCCGGCGGCACCCTAGGTTAGGTTTTGAAGGCTTACGAAAGGTACCGCATCTAATCGTTTGTCGCTGTTGCGGTCACGTTCTAACATGTATGCAAATGCGAAAGTGACGGGTAGCACGATAACTTAATAAAATCGGGGCTATCATAAGCAGCCTGTTCATACTAGGGCTCGCGGTCGTGTCCGGGTTTCGTGTCAACGTTTCTCATACCCGTGTTCGTGTTACACGTACACGGGTTTCTGACCCGATTTACACGGGTAATTAAAGTCCGTGTAAATAATACCCGTCTGCACGGGTACACGGATACACGGGTATTATTTACACGGACTTTAATTACCCGCGGGTTCGGGGACGTCTTTGACGAGAAGCGTACGAATGGGTCGTGGGACTTAAGAACTATAGTACAAATAGATAGGTAAGCGGAAGGCTCATTGTGTCTAATAGACCTTATTACGTAACAGATAGAGTCGAAATTTATAAAACATTAATAAAAAAGTTATATCGGCTGACCTTTCCTGAACAGATAGTGTTTTGTAGTGTCCAAGCTGTAGTTTACATTCAATGATAGACCATATTTGCATTTACTCAAATTATTTCGAACCCGTTCGGTTCGGTCTTAAGTACCCGGGTACCCGGGTAGCACGCGGTTTCGTATAAACGGTATCCGTGTATTGGACACGGACACGGGTACCCGGCGGGTTCGTGTAATTCGGGTTCTTAGTACCGTCGGGCTTAAGAACACGGGTATCCGGTTTGGCGGGTTACACGTGTACCGTGAGCCCTAGTTCATACCTGTTTCACTTAGTAAACAAATTTAATTTGTCCAAATACACTTCTTGGTTGCTCAAAAACTATAAGTAGTTGCCGATTTCTAAGAATGAACATTTCACAGTTTAGAAATGAGCCTTATATTTATGGCGTTAAGACTATTGGAAAAATGATGAATCTTACTCTCATATTAATAACAATTAATCTATAACTGTGAAAAGTTCATCCTTAGAAATCGGCAACTATAAGGAGATATATGCTACATAAGGGTGCGGCTCCACTGAGGCGGAGAGGAGCGGAGATGTGCAAAATTGACCAATTACATTCTTCATCAAAATTCGAAACACTGACATGCGGTCTCATTGGCCATTTTGCACATCTCCACTCCTCTCCGCCTCAGTGGAGCCGCACCCTAATGGTATGGTTTTATCTGAATTTAAAGTTATGCAACTATGCATAGCTTTATAACATTCCAGTCACTAAAAAACTCATTATCAAGGTAAAGATGCAGCAGCCGAAAAGCGAATTGAAAAGAAATATGCCTGGTAACCAATTGCAAGCATACTTCGAATGAAGACATGAATTTTAAAGGAAACGAAATTGAAACGGAGATTGCACTGAACCTCGTTCAGATGTTAGTAGTCTTTCAATTTTCTCACTTCGGCGTACTCTTAAATTGTTTCTAGTAACTATTTATGTGAACTATCAAACTGGAAGTCCTGGCTAGACTTTGCTCATCTTTTATTTACGTAGAAGGTCGAAAAAATGGCAATCAATATCATAAAAACAGTATTATTATGAGAATGAACATTTTCTAAACATTTTATCCGTAAGATTGAAGATTTAAAGCAAAAAAATGTACTATGACTTAATAAACGAAAAATAGTCCATTACAACCAAGTGTGAAAAAAATTAAGTTCAAAACGAATAAATAAAAACACGGCCAAAAGGAGTGTTTTAAATCGACACGAGTTACGAATTTCTTTTTCGCACGTGTATCGTACGAGGTTTTTGAGCACAGATACATGACCCTCCAAAGCATTGTCCTGACAAAAAATGAACCACTTCTCGCACTAGTGCAGAAAAAAACACAAACTGTAGGTACTGTAATAGTAAATTACGATACAAGTGCGAAAAAAATGAAGTTCCGAAGAACGAATCACAAGAACGAATTTCCTTTTCGCATGTGTATCGTACGATGTTTTTCAGTACATACAGGGTGGTCCAAACCTTGACGTCAAAAAATTTTTTTTAGATTCCTCACGTCATAAGCTATCAGAATATACCCCATGTATGTTAGCCGATATTTTGTAGTTTTCGAGTTATGAATTTTTGAAATTTTTTTTTGAGAAATTCTGGAATGAAGAAAAATATTGATAAAAAAAAACTATTTGGTTTTTTTAATATTTTCTTTTTGTGAAAGTATAACTACAAATAAAGCATTTACTGACAAAAAAATTAGCGTCCTCACTTTGATACAAGTAGGATAAAAAATACAAAATTCAAAATTTTACGTTAAAAATGCATCAAAATAGTATTAATGTACTTAAATAAAAAAAATAAAACATATCCCAAGGATTTTTGGTAATGTAATGACTGCCCTAGACCTTAAACCTTCGTAAAAGCCAAAAAAAAGTGATACTTAATAATGAGGATTTTTCGGAGTAGTCTGTCAAATAAACTACTACTACTATTAAAAAAACTTAAAATTTTAAAGTAGTAAAAAATGACTTGAATAACTACACAAATTGAGTTTTCGTGATATTTTCTGTCTTTGTTTATTGATAAGAACAACAAAACAGACGAAATTTCACTTTGTTTTTAAATTAAAAATTTAGAAGTTTTTTTTAAGTTTACTCCGAAAAATCCTCATTATTAAGTATAACTTTTTTTTTGCTTTTACGAAGGTTTAAGGTCTCTGCCCACTAGACCGTAGCATACCATGACCGTAGCATGAACGTATCAGACAAAAAAATATTCTTTGTATGGAAAAGTATGAGACTATGCCCACTAGGACGTTCCGTCGCCGACCAAGACCGTCGCGTGCCATGCACGGACCGACAAGAATTGTCGGCGAGAATATTTTGCCGGCCCCGACACGCTACGTGCATGGCACGCAACGTTGCCGGTACGGTGTGCGCAGGCGGCGAAACGGTGAGCATACGGGTTCTATTTACATTTTTGTATTGTATTTACAATTTTTATCCAAAACTATCCAAATTTTTCACTTGGGATAGTGAGTAATAATTTTCTTATGGCGAAACAACGCAAACAATATAATCAGCATCGCTATTTTCTGAAACAAAAAACATACTTAATTGATTGTAAGCCCGCAAACCGAAGATTTTCATCGAGATCGAAAAATGTTACTTCGTTTCTTACAAACAAAATAATTAAAAGAAATATCAATTTTGAAACAGTCGTATAACTTAACGAATTTATCCAGATTGATTGCACAATTTGTTTCTTTTTTACATGGTAAGAACCATGCTTTTGATGTGGCTTTTTAAAATAAATGTTATTGGTTTTAGATGTTTATTACAATAATTATGTACACAAAATCAATATATCTTTTTTTTTCGAAAAACCTATGCTCTTAAGCAGTTGCTCAATTGTTATTTAGAATTAATTATTGTTCCAAAACTATTAGAAGATGTAAAAATAACCAATAAAACCAGTACTTGACGGAGTCACATTGACAATAATGACAAGAACATACTCTCATAAATCTATAGACAATATATTTACGACTGTGACAATGGAACGATAACGACGGATATGAATCGCCCATACTACGGGGATGATATGTAGTTGCGACGCGGATGATACGTGGTTGCGACGCGTATGCAACGGTCACTAAACGGGCTTAGCACGGATATGAAACGATGTATACACGTTATAGTGGGCATAGTAGTCCGTGTCGTCTCACATTCCGTGTCTGATACGTTCATGCTACGGTCATGGTATGCTACGGTCTAGTGGGCAGAGACCTTTAAGGTCTAGGGCAGTCTTTAAATTACCAAAAATCCTTGGGATATGTTTTATTTTTTTTATTTAAGTACATTAATGCTATTTTGATGCATTTTTAACGTAAAATTTTGAATTTTGTATTTTTTATCCTACTTGTATCAAAGTGAGGACGCAAATTTTTTTGTCAGTAAATGCTTTATTTGCAGTAATACTTTCACAGAAAGAAAATATTTAAAAGACCCAATAGTTTTTTTTTATCAATATTTTTCTTCATTCCAGAATTTCGCAAACAAACATTTTTTCAAAAATTCATAACTCGAAAACTACAAAATATCGGCTAACATACATGGGGTATATTCTGATAGCCCATGACGTAGGGAACCTAAAAAAAATTTTTTGACGTCAAGGTTTGGACCACCCTGTATATGGTACTCCGAAGATTTCGATCTGACATAAAATGAACCACTTCTTGCACTAGCGCCAAAAAAAAGCGCCATCTGTACCGAAAAATACATTTCTTTTAGTTATTAATTCCATTGGTTTGTCTTTAATATGATAAGGTTTCCACACTTTTGGCTTGGGGTGCATAATTGGGTCCTTGTTTAAAATTACTAGTACTGTCACCTAAAGCCGCGTTTCCACTTAGTGCTCCGAGCGAGCATTTGTTCGTTCTTGGGCAGATGAAAACAGGATTTCACATAGCAAAATGTTCGTTCGTCAGCCCACGAACAAGCGAATGCTTGCGCAGAACACTAAGTGGAAACGCGGCTAGGTAAACTTCTAAATATAGGAACTTTAATAACCGATGGTATCTATTTACCTGCCTATTCAATAGCACACCCTGCGGACTATTGATTATAAATTTATAACACCAATTTCGAAGACACTAGACTATTCGATTATCATTACTTCAAACACTCCCATAGTTACACGCCCAGCTTATTAGTTCGTCCTATATACAAAGCTGAAATACAAACAGAACTCTCACACTTCCACAATCGGATGAAACTTACCCTGAAAGTTCCGGTCACCGGCTACAAATCAAAAGTCAAACATCCGGCATCTCAGCGTAAGAAGGTTTTAAGTGCTCACTCATCTAATTCACTTAGGCTCTTTTTAATGGGTTGTGTTGTACAATGCTTGTCCGTTGTTATGAGTTTGGCAAATAGTTGTTCGGGTGAGTTTTCATTTGAACGTTTCAAGGACGTGCCTATGTTTGTTTCTAGCGACAGTTTACAAAGAAGGCTTAGGAATATTCTCATTGAATAACTGTGATCTTATGATTTTCAGTTTTCCATCTAAGTACCTATTTAATATAAGTAAGTGTGCTAAAGTAAATACAGTAGATAATAATGTCATATGAACTTTTCTGGATTCGGCTTAGTTTAAAAGATAATGACATGTCATGTTTTTCAAAAAAACTATTGTCATCGTAGGTTAGGTACTGAAAAATTCCTGCACGATTAAAATTCTTACACTAATAGTTTTCACCTTGAAATACTCACTGATTAAAGTTAGAGAAATTGAGAAAAAAGTTTCCAAAAAAAAAAGTCAACCAATTAGAATCGATTGGAAGTCAACCAATTAGATCCGTAGGCCACTCAGGGACTATATCAAAGTGATGTTATAAATCAGATTGTTGGAAATTTCTTTCTACTTGTTATTTTGACATGGTTCTAAAGTTAATTACGGCGCCGATTGGTTGAGTGTTCAATTCCGCCAACCTTACCTTCATTTACACTGGTATATCATATTGGTCGCTAGGCAAAATTGGAGTAATCGTTGTTTTAGTTGGCGACACGACAAGTAGGTGTATACGGTTAATATATTATAAATACCCCGTAGCTACAACAGCCCCGAATTACTTTAATCTATTTTGATTTGATTACTATTACTACCGAAGCACATCACTCATTTGATAAGTGTTTATTTTACTGTAAATACAAACAATCTAAAAGTAAATCAATCAATCAACTAACCTCATTGACCCTATTCCTACCTGTCCAAGTATGTTCACTTCTTCAGTCAGGGCCCCGTAAGTGACCTAGTCTTAATACACAGCTTAGTAATGAACACTCCGTAAATAGGGAACAATATAGGGTAAAACTAGGATAATTGCACTCTGCCGTGTCATCGCAATATCTTATTCAGATTAATCTTGTAATGAAGTATTTTTTACCTTGTTTGTTATATTATAATTTGAATATTATTTACCATCATGTTATCTATCATTATAAATAAAGTATTTCAACTACGAGTTATTGAAAATGGAAAGCGCGGTTTCTGATGTCATCTTTCTATGAGGCTAAGTGATTTTTAATCAAGATAGCGAATGCAGTGACCTGTATGAAGGCAGCGTTGGTTTTTCTCTTCGTGTCGCATATATCTACAGCGTGACTGCATGAAAGGGCAAACATTAGCAATGGAAAAGGAAACAAATTTAAATGTTCTTTGAGCGACCAACAATACGAACCTAATTTTTTTGAATTTGCTATCTTTTACTATTGCCGAAGGTTGTTGATCAGAGTAGCCATATAAATTATATGACTAAGTTTCGTAACACAATGTATGCGATCGTGATTTATGTTTTAACTATGTAAAACTTTGATGCAATCGACCCCTTAGGCATACTGTACGGTGTTCATGTAGTAGCTACATCATACGTGGGATAAATATCATTATCATAAAAACAGGTCGGCAAATATCATAGAAAATGTTTTTAATATCAACGTGAAAGAGAGCAAGGTCAGTTTAACTAACAGATATGGATTACAAGCGGCATCTATCCTGTGATTTCATCCTTTAAGGTTAAGTGATTTTTAATCAAGATAGATAGCGAACGCAGTGACCTGTATAGCAGCAGTGTTGGTTTCCCTCTTCGTGTCGACGTACGTGTCCCTCTCGTGGTCCCACATGAACGAGATGGCGTTGTTGTAGCACTGCGCGCGGCGCTGGATGATGGTCACGATGACTATGAAGCGGTAGCGGTTGTATTCCATCGTCTTCATCTCGCGCATTATTTCGCTGGATAGACGTAATGCTAATACTGGAGATATCTCCAGCTATAGATATCTACAGTGTGACTATATGGGACAGGCAAACGATTAAAAGTTTTTAGACGATAGAAGTCTCGTTGCTGTTCGGTGTTCATGTAGCTAATATAATACGTGGGATATATATCATAAATCAGTTAATCAAAAATCACATAAAATAAAACGGAAATTATTTTTAATATCAACTATAAGTGAAATACCGGCAAGGTTCATAAGTAATAAGTAACACATTTTGATTAAAAGCGGCATCTATCCTGATTTTATCCTTTAACCTGTCAAAGTTTTGCTAATGTAAATGGAAATCTGTCTGATAGACATATTATATAAAACGAACTTTGGGTAGGAGCTGTAAAGGCAGCAGGTTAAGTTAAGTGATTTTTAATCAAGATAGATAGCGAACGCAGTGACCTGTATAGCAGCTGTGTTAGTTTCCCTCTTCGTGTCGACGTACGTGTCCCTCTCGTGGTCCCACATGAACGAGATGGCGTTGTTGTAGCACTGCGCGCGGCGCTGGATGATGGTCACGATGACTATGAAGCGGTAGCGGTTGTATTCCATCGTCTTCATCTCGCGCATTATTTCGCTGGATAGACGTAATGCTAATACTGGAGATATCTACAGCGTGACTAAGTATATGGGAAAGCAAACGATCCAAGTTTATAGACGATAGACGTCCCCTTGAGGCGTTTCCGTTGCTGTTTGCTCTTCATGTAGCTAATATCATACGTGGCAT
The DNA here is from genome assembly GCA_025490895.1 of Thaumatotibia leucotreta. Taxonomy (NCBI): domain Eukaryota; kingdom Metazoa; phylum Arthropoda; class Insecta; order Lepidoptera; family Tortricidae; genus Thaumatotibia; species Thaumatotibia leucotreta. The sequence goes on from JALPQI010018098.1 coordinate 20,521, forward strand.
AAATATCATAAAAAACAGGTAGTCAAAAAATCACAGAAAATGAAATGGAAAATGTTTTAATATCAACTATAACCCGAAATACCGGCAAGGTTCATAAGTAATAAGTAACACATTTTAACTAAGAAATGGATTAAAAGCAGCGTCTATCCTGATTTCATTCTTTAAGGTTAAGTGATTTTTAATCAAGATACGCGCAAACGCAGTGACCTGTATAGCAGCAGTGTTGCGATGGCGTTCCTGTTGCTGTATGATGTTCATGTGTTGTAGCTAATATCATACGTGGAATAAATATCATAAAAACAGGTCAGCAAAAATCACAGCATGCTTTTAATATCCAATTTAAGCCGAAATATCGGCGAGACTCATAAATAATAAGTAACACATTTTAAGTAAGAGATATGGATTAAAAGCGGCATCTATCCTGATTTCATCCTTTAATGTCACGTGATTTTTAATCAAGATAGATAGCGAACGCAGTGACCTGAATAGCAGCAGTGTTGGTTTCCCTCTTCGTGTCGACGTACGTGTCTCTCTCGTGGTCCCACATGAACGAGATGGCGTTGTTGTAGCACTGCGCGCGGCGCTGGATGATGGTCACGATGACTATGAAGCGGTAGCGGTTGTATTCCATCGTCTTCATCTCCCGCATTATTTCGCTGGATAGGCGTAATGCTAATAGTGGCGATTCCTGAAGGGTTACATTTTGCATGGGTACCAACCAACCAACAAAGCAACCTACTGTGTTCCTACAAATGAATGGTACGGTACAGTCAGCAAAAAATGTGGTTTACCACTTTTCGACTTTGTTACCAATGAATCGAAAAGTGGTAAGCCACATTTTTGGTTGACTGTACCGTACCATTCATTTGTAGGAACACAGTAGATTGGTTTGAAATTCTAATTTTTAAATATTTATTAACGAACTCAGGAATTGATAGTTTGTATTTGTAGGGATTCAAAGAAAAAAGATTATAGCCATTATCATATGTTTGTTAATCTTGTACTCCTTTTACAAAACCAAAGTTTGTCTCTGTTTTTTTTACTAACTTCAAAGATTTCTTGAAAGATTGCATGTGTACATTTTTCAAAATAATATATTAAACTACGATGTACACAAACATATTCACACAACAAGAATTTTAGTACCTACCTACCACGGTATGCTTCGAAGTCCTAAGACTATTCATAGCAAATACCTATTCCTCGCAACGTCTCTAACAAAAACACAGCCTAAATACTAGGGTGCTTCTTATTTTTGCAATTTTGTATGAGGTTCGAACCAATAAAGGAGCTCTTTGCTCTCCCGATTGCAATTTTCTATGGGGCACCCTCTTATTTTGTTATTTGATAAGTAATCCATATTTGTTTTTTCAATACGTGTTTATTTTGTTCAAGTACGAAGTTCCAGAAAGGCAAAATGATTACTCGTTTTTTTATTACTTCGGTAGCGACCCCTAATTATTTGTTTATTATAGTTAAAAATACATTTTTCCTACAAAACTGCAAAAATAAGAAGCACCCTACTAAATACTGGTCTCTGGTTCTATGTCAAAAAGGGAAACTAACTTTCTTTCCAATATTTGTAGAATGTTACCTGAACGTTATATTTATGTCCTGTAAAGTTTTCATCCAGCATCTTATTAATAACGTCCATAACCCTGGTCTCCTTTACTTTTGTAGCAGGCTCCATTTGATACGACGGAAAATACATCAAGGCGGGCCGTTTGAATTCGATTCCCAACTAAAATACCAAAATATAAAGTTTTAATAGTATTTTATGCCACCCTTGTTTAAGAGAGTTCAAAAAAGGTGAGTGGCATGGGTAACAATTTGAGGCGAAGCCGAAAATTGTTATTAAAGACGCCACGAGCATTTTTTGAATCAGTTAAACAATGTTGCATACAATACTTTTTCTACGACCACACTCTTATTTTCAAATAAAATTGTAAATTTGAGAAATATTCTTAGTCAAACACAATTTTATTAATCATCGAGGTCGGGCGGGAGACGTCAAAATTAAGAAAAAAAGCTCCTCTATGGTTTACTGTTCATCAGAAATGACATTTAAAATTAGGTTGGCAGCCATGTATTTCAATAAGTCTTGTATACACGAGGTGTCTTAAAATGCAAAAAATGCACTGCGTGTAACAAACCTGAATGTGTTTATAGGGAATAGACAATATAGACTTGACATCTGTAAGGTATGGGCTTAAAGGTGTGTTCACGACCATATAAATGACGAATAAAAGTACGGGAGTAGAAAAACATATTAAAATACTCAAAGATAACATGCTCGTACAGTCAAGTAATACACGTCGGGTCTCAAGACCCATGACCTTGCAAAGGTTGCTCCAGTTAAAATCCTCTTAAGATATCGAAATATGTTGAGCAATTTTCTACAGAAATCACGTGAGTGACCCGTGTTGCATTATATTGACATGTAAATCATTATTAAGTTGTGAGGTTGAAGGTTCCGAGTTCGAGTCCCGGCGCCATTTGTGTGCTTATCACAAATAATTATGACTTGTTCATGATTGTTTTCTATGTATTTAGAATACAAATATTTTATTTCTGAAAAAGTTAATAAACGTTACATTAATGCTGCCCCCACTGTAGACGGTGCCCGTCCCGTGGGGGAATTTTGTGCTTATCTATCTGTTATATATTCATATACTCGTATAGCCGCATAACACAAGCCTTAATTGAGCTTAAGTGTGGGACTAGGTTGAATGATGTAAGAGTGGCTAAAATATTTATTTATTTTATAATTTCTGCTCAACCCTGTAATAACTAAACAGCCCCGTTAACCCCGTGTTAACCCCGGTCAGCCAGTAACTAGAGATTGTGCAAGTGGGGCTAAGTCTCTGGGGGCGCTACGTGCGTGTTGCTGATATAACTTATTTCATAACAAGTCTAAAGGAGTTTTTGAGGCCACACACACCGTGGGCTCTTATAACCCGAAAGTTTTTAACCATACATTTTTGATGAAAAACAAACAAAAAATATTATAAGAGTCTTGTCAATTATGACGACATTTTTTTTTATTATTTTTGAATGTATTTTAACATTAAAAGTAAATGTTAGTCATAAAACTGGCACTTAAAATGAGTGTTAACCTTTTTTTTTACACAAACCTCATGTTTTAATGGTTTATTTCTCACTTTTTGACATTAATTATTAATGAGATTAGTGAGACTATGTATTCTCCATAATAGCACCAACCAACTCCGTTAAAAAGACCTTTTGTACTGAGTTACCATTAAAAATATGTTTTTTTTTTCAATTGGTAATAACTCTGAAACTAGGCGATATCCAGAAATTAAAAGTTTATGTGACATTATAGTTTCTAAATGTTGTCAGGAATACACTGTTAAAATCTGTCGGGTTTAAATAACGCACGGTGTATAATAAGTAATAACACGGTGTTTCCTAAGTCACTACTCGCACACAGACTTCGCGTACACCGTATACAGGGTGTTACACGAGCCACTGAAACCCTTGAACGGGGTGATTTAGTTGGCTATACTGAACAAATTTTACTATGGGGCCAATCACGAAATCTAAAAAAAAAATGTCTTTTTTCATATATTTTGACCGATCGATCACGACATTTTGTATGAAAGTATTTTATTGCGATTTTGGGGCTGGTTCCATACTAAACGTTGATCGGTATGACTTATAATATAATATATATACCTACATAAATGTATAATTTATATACAGTGTGTGTGATGTTATTATTGACTCGGGAAACACCATTTATTTATGTAATATGTATGCGTACAATATTGTAAGTCACAGCGAAACTAATCCACTTACAAAGCTAAGACAGCAAAGCTTTATCTTAGCTTTTATTTCGAATTACGAGCCGTAATTGTCGGATGGGTTTGCTTTTAACAAACACTGCAGAAACCATTAGTGTAATATATTGCAACCACAACTACCTTTTCAAGATATGCAGTTAAAGTTGTACCCATTACGAGGCTTGATATTTTTGCGAAAAGGATAAATAGGAATAGATTACACATAAAGATGATTTTGTAGAAAGCTCACTGATGGGACAACATGACCTACAGATTAATATTATGAGACAACATTACACGACATAAATATAGTTCCACGGTTAAGTTACTTAAAGCTTGTACTAATTGATACTAATAGCTCCATAAATTCATTAGCAGACCATATCTATAGAGCAAATACATATTTATATTGATTTCAACTTTTACGATTATCATTCAATATTTTAACGAGAAACACACATACATTTGAATACATATTTGTAGGAAACACCCTTATGGTGCTCCTACATTAGCTTTACAAATATGTATCCATCATCATTTCATCATCTTTTTTCTTTGACATTCTAATATTCTTTTATGTTTTCCTTGTTACATTTTACGTCATAACAGAAACGAGGGAGCACCGTAACTCCAAATAAGAATCTGGAACCTCCAGCTTGGTAACTTTGATAGAGTTGTGATAAGATAAAGCTCATTAAAAGGCTTAAAAGCTCGAACCCTTAAAGTATTCGTATAATTGCGTTTTTCTTTTATTTTAAACATATGGATACAAGATACAAGAAACTTCTATCGCGGCCTATGTGCCGTCAAGCCGGTGGTATAGGAAATAGGCCCGATTTTAATACTTTTTTTTGATTAAAATTTTAAATTGAGCCACTTTTGCTGTAACCCAATTGTTAAGCTTTGAGATTTTTTACGGCTTGACCACGACTATGTGCAATCAGTGACGGTGGTGAGTGACTCCATAAGTTGGAACTATAGACCGATATTGGAACTTCCTTTCGCACGTGTGGTTTTCCGCCCCGCCGTTCGCCTAAGATAAATCGTCGCGTGCTGCCTATACGGTACGGGCACAATTCAAAATCGAATTATATGGAAGATGTTGCAAGAAAATATCGTCACTTTCGGCACACAATTCTATTTTGAGATGTGGCCGTATAGCAGGCTCGCAACGCAAAGTCGTGGCCAAGGAGTTAGGGCTTGAGTACGAGTATTGAAGCTTTCAACCGATACTAGACTACGGAGGCCGTTCGAAGTACCTACTAATAGTGAAACACTTGTACCTGTGAGGTCCTCGGGCCAGCAGCTGTGATCCCAGGTACTTTACCAAAGCCGTACGACTGTCGCCTCACTTTCATTCTGCTAAAAGATTTCTCTGCAAGAGCAGACTTGCTCAGGCCTTCGGCTAAAGACAATCGACTTTTTCTTTCAGCCATTTTTATAGTTTACCTAATTTTGCATACAATAAGTTACTAATAACAGAAAAAACGGTCGTTCTTTTTCTGTTGCTCAAAATTGACAACGTCATAACATGTTTGTGTGGTAGTATTGACAGAAGGAATTAAAAATAAATGCCTATATAAACTTCTTCGATATCGAATAGTTATATACATATGTCGCACTCTAGCGGGCAGTTTGGTGGCAAGGTAAGGTTTGCAAAAAAATCTTAACTTACGAGTATTATAATGTATTTAGTATTTGTAACAGTTTATTAGAATTAGTTACCGGTTATCAATTCTTACTTTTATTAGTATAACGTACTCTTCAGTGATAACTGATAGCCTATTTAAGTGGCCACTTAAAAAAACAAATAAATAGTTGACATGTGTCATTACGACTGTCGTTCATACTTATAGATTTTATTGTTGCAGTACCGTCTATTACATAGAAAGATTTGCTTTATTTGTTGAATTGCATATCTATTTATTGCAAATTTGCAATGGATTGTTGTAGATACACTAAATAGTCGCGAAGCCATTGCGATAAAAGAAGCAAAACGTGTATTTGCTATAGTCAGCGTAGAAGAGGAAGTGAAGTTTATTCATACACATTTCTCCGAGATAAGAAATAACATACAATATTTGAAAAATTCTAATTTTTTTATAAAAAATAATATTAAAATTAAAAATAAATATTTTTTATTTAATATTGAATGAATACTAAAAAATAATACGTTACTAACGTACTACTTTAGTTGCTAAGATATTTAGATTTGTACATTATAAATACTAGGTACCAAATACTAAGTACAAATACTTCTGATTATTTGAAAATTAATTGATGTATTTGTGAACCTTATCTATCATTTTGCCACCAATATCGTGCCACCAAAATGCCCGCTGGAGTGCGACGTATGGTTATATAACAATTATATAACCAATGCGAAATTCTGAGGAAACGCAATGGCGATGTAAAATAATCATAAAGATTATTTTGTTTATTGTTTTTACTAGGATTATTCCAGATTTCCTATTAACTATCATTTAAGTATACCTATTGGTTATACTTTCTGTGTTTAATAGGTAACTAATAACGGCATTACACTTACACGAATCAACCTAGTTTCACGGTAAGCTTAGTAAACTATTGTATTATTAAATAAAATTAATAAAA
>JALPQI010018099.1:0-27163 GCA_025490895.1 Thaumatotibia leucotreta
ACGCAAATGGTGAGTGTTCTGAAGAGTTATTTTCCCTCATCCCGCCCTCCCCTTTCCGTTATAAAACCACACGTGCCGGTTTGCAGTGTCACTCCTTCACCGTGGAAAATATTCCCACACGTACTAAGAAATTCGGCAATTCTTTCATATGCCGGACTATTAAAAAGTGGAATTCTTTACCGGCACATGTGTTTCCGCATACCTATAAGTTGGGACCCTTTAAACGAAGCGTGAAGAAGCATCTAGCGGGCCAGCAAGGCGGTGGCAACTAACAGGTTACTGTTTGTCTCCTGTTCGTTGCCGCCGCGACTTGGGCTCTTCTTTTCACTTACGATCAGGTGGAGTGGAGCCACTTAAGCCACTTTGTTGTGCCAACATAAAAAAAAAAAAAAAAAAAATACTGAGACCATTTCTGAGAATCCAATACAGAGGCCACTAACACGAGATTAAACGGCGGATGGTGTCTAAAAAGTATGGACTCAAAGAGTTCCTCGTATTAGTTGGTTAACTGTAGATTATACAGGTGGGCAGACAAGCAGTGCTATTCACTAAGGAAAACGCCTTGCTAACAGCGCTGTGTCAGCGCTGCGGCAGCGTCGAGCCTAAAAATGGTATTCACTAATGCACTTTAAACGACACTAGCGCTCGGCGACGAATGCGGCGTGAGCTGGAACTACACTGCGTCGAGAGTTACATACCGCCTACAGTTCGACGACGAGATGTTCTACGTTAGTGAATACCGTTTTTCGCAGCGCTGCGCTATACGTCGAAGTGAAGGCTGTCTCGTCGTCGAGCTCGTTGACGAACGCAGCGTCGAATGTGTGAATAAGAGAATAGCATAGAAGAAATACGTAAGAACAAAACAAGAAAAAAGACATTTCTAGTACTCCTTCGAAGCTACATCCACGTCATAGCCAGGGGTCGCAAAATAAAATTCCCTAGACTTCGTCGAATAAATCACTGCCGAGCAAGTTATAATGAAGGAGCGAGGACGCAAGATTAATGATGTTTTGTCTCCGTCTAGGAAAAGTTTTATAATAAGAAATTGTAAAGGGAGTTTAATGAATAGATGCAGATATCTGAAAGTTAGAAAGTGGATACAATTTTGATGAGGTGAACTTCGGAACTGACTTATTTATTGACAGCAACACAAAGAGAAATGGGTGTTTTGGAGTCCAAATTGGACTTTTGGAAGTTTAAATTTTATAAGTCAAGTTTGGAAAGCTATATTCGTAAGCAAGATAATAATGTTTTTGTACCTAATGTTGACGACTGAACCATGAAACATTTATTTCTTTGCCAGGGCAGACGCTAGCAAATAAACCGTTTATTTATTTTAACTTTATGGCACAAGAGACAAGTGAACAGCTTGATATACAAAAAGAACCCTTAATCCTTAAAGGTATTGTCTATCAGTCAACTTTAAGGTGAAACAGAAAAGATTGTAGACAGTGGTTTATTATTTAGTAAGAACTTTAATTCCTAATATTTTTACTTCTTAAATGCAATTTGATACGATCAGATAAAAATCTTTATACACTTACTTGCATTATTCATGACTACAGTAACAGCATTTATGCATTAGGTAATATAAACTTTAAAAAAAATCCAAGAAAAGTAAACCTAATAACAGATGGCGCTTACATCGTAAAGCGTCACATTTTCATTAAGTAATCGCTCAAAATGGCGTAAATGCCAACAGGTATAGGACGTAACTACATTTCGGAGTATTTTCATATTAGCCTCACGTGTCATACAGGGTGTTTTCTTAACTAAACAAAAATTCGCTTGTACAATGTTTTTATGACCCCGGCGGCATAAACTTTTACGAGCAGCCTGTTAGAGAAGATGGCATTCGCGAAGCGATTTAAAAACTTTATAGCGTTTGTTTCAAGGGTTCTGGAAACTGTTAAATAAATGTAAAAAACCTTGTACAAAATTATGTACCTACACATACTGTGCCAAATACGGATACTTGATATAACAGTAAGTAAAAAGAGCTAAGGGCGCTATGTCTTGCAATATAATGATGTCCACAAAATTTTGCTAAAATTGGAATTCGAGAATTGAACGCCAAAGAAGGCGTCATCAGTGCTGTCAGACGCCTGAAATTTACGATTTACGAAGTTCGCAGTAGATACTATTTATTGCGATTTCAATTAACTTCAACAGCTACAACATTACCCATTATGCCTAATTTTAAACAATTATTATATCGATCAAATTGCTGCACTATGTCGTGATACTTTGTAATCCTTTATTAGGCCAGCTAGCTGTGAGGTAGACAACACAATTTTTTAAGCCTGACAAAGATTGGAAAGATAGAAAATGTTGTAGCATTTGATAGAACCTATTTAGGATGTTCCATATTTCTATCAGCAAACATTAAAAAACGAAATAAGGTAAATTAGTTAACCCCTGCGGGTTAACTAATTTAAAATGTCAGAAATGCTTGGACAATTTTCGCAAGGAGAATCTTGATATAATGGAAATAGTAGTGATTTTTGTGAAGCTCGATATTGGACGACTTACGGTACGAGCCCTGCAAAATTGCACATTACTATGTTTTGAATAAAATACATTATTTATTTATTTAATAGCTATGGCATCGGTATAGTGAAACTTGCTTTAAAAAAAACAATATCACTACAAAGTAAAAAATAAATAACTTTTTCTGTCTTTATGTCCCTTTGTACGTCCCTTCTTAAATTTTTAAAACTACGCAACGGAATTTGATGAGATTTTTTTTAATAGGTAGAGTATTTCAAGGGAAAGGTATTTATGTAGGTATAGTCCCCGTGCGAAGCCGGGGCGGGTCGCTAGTGCATTATAAATATCGAGCTGTAGTAGCGATATATATCAACAAGGCCCCACTAAATCATAAACAAAATTAACAAGATTATGCAACGCATGCCTAATTTGCATCCCTCTAACATGCCACAACATGTATACAACAAATTGGTCCCACAAAACAGGGAACCCCAAATCTGATTACTTAGGCGCGATTTTTTATAATTCTGGTTACCCTTATTCATATTTACTTAAAAGAGATTATGTCAAAGGCAAGGTTATGGCGCTTACGTCTTTTATTTGTATGATGGTTGGAATAAGGGGAAAATTGGTACATTAACGTCGAATGAATAATTCCGGGACAGCCATGTTTTTCGTGCTAATTTGAATAAAAAATGAGTATTCCCGAGAAAATGCTATTTTTAATTTATTTAACGTTTGCTGCTGGCGGTAAATGTCAATAAAAATGCATACGTTTTGCTTGTGAAAATTGCGCAACATAATCTACTTTTCTCAGTAATTTCTGGAAAAATGGATTATATTAATAATTGGTGTAAGCGCCACCAACTCAAAAAGAGTTACTTTTGTTGTATAAGACAAAATGCTAGTTAGGTACTCACTTTTTACTTTCTTCCAGTACCTAAGCTATTGACAAATTATGTAAGTATTCTACGTATTTTAGTGTGGAGCATTTAACTAAAAATAGACAAATTGAAAAATTCGCTCGAAATTCTCCAAAGGTTTACGTGGGCGCAGCTTAGAAGGAAAAAATGTCTCAGGTTTCCTTTCAAATGCAAACTAGAAGTCATTTTTAGACAAGGGCAATGACATCTTTCCTACAATAAGTATTTTTCGTTAACCATTTAATCGTGAATCGAAATATTTTAAAATTATAAAATACAATGCGAGTTTTGGAGTTTTGCAGTCGACGTAGGAGTAAAAACCGCCAGGCTGAAAAGGGACTGGGCTGGTCACGTTGGCCGAATGCATCCACAGAGATGGGCAAATGTAGCTACGGAGTGGATACCGCAGCGGAAACAGCGTATTGGTCGGCCCAAGAAGAGATGGCGGGATGACCTGGATGCATTTTCCAACAACTAGCCAGAAATTGCCCTAAATCGGGAAGTTTGGAAATATAAGGGGGAGGCCTTTGCCCAGCAGTGGGACACGGTAGAGGCTACGTAAAAAAAAAACAATATATCTAACCATATGGGGCCAAGCGCACGCATTTTATCTAATTTGCGAGAATGGCGGAATGACAACTCGTGATCGAAAACCTACATTACGTGTTGGTTTTGATATTGTTGCCCTATAAAGGGTTAAGACTAACTTATTGTTTAAACTTCCACACACAGATCTCTATTTGGAGGGTCCACGGAAAGAACATGTCTAGTCAATTCAAATTACAGAAGGAAAAACCTTACTTTTAACAGAATAAGGTGTGAATTTGCCATGATTTTTCTAAGTATTGGACATGTCGGTCGTGTTTCGGCGGTTTCGGGGCAACCTGCCGAACCCTACGACACCGGCTCAGACGACGCAACGGAGCCACGCAGTTGTGTCGCCTAAATCTAATTAATGTGTTTTTCTATTTCTATATTCTATTTTGTATTTGTATTGTATAATTTTAGTTTCATGACGCATTGGTGTTCTACTGTAATGTCATGTAAACTTTTGTTTTAATAAATAAATAAATAAATAAATGTTTTTTCCGTGGTCCCTTAATTTAAGCAAACGACGGGTTTAAACTTTATATTATCAAGTTACAGCACAGGCTAATGTTTTGTCATTAAAATAACAAAACTTCTTAAAACTTTAGTGAAGGACCTAGACATTTATTGAATTGCAGAACCAGAAGCAGGTTTCTTGGCAGACAGCCATGATATTGATGAGTGAAGTTTTCAATAACATACGCTCACACGCTATTCTAGACAGGTTAGCTACTGGTACTTGGGAATTTTTCCAAATTGCATTTATTTTTGGCCGCATGGTAGCAGAATGTTAGGATTGATATTTGTACCTATTTAGCTATAGTTGTAGCGTGTAGCTTGTTTACGCAGTATCTATTCCTATAGATGTAATGTAAGTACCTATCTACATGTATGCATGTATAGCGCATCGGGCGCACCAATAAACCAGCAGTTAGCTGACCGTGTGCGTGTATCATTCTCGGAGTCCCAAATACCAAACCTAACACAGTAGTACGAGTATGAATACTCGTATATGTGTCGATATCTCAACTCTTCCCGTAGGTAAAGAGTCGACTAAGGGACTGAAGTGTCACTGAACATTGATTTATATTGAAAATTGATGACGGCGGTAACTATTATCGTTTATCATTAAAATATTATAAAATAAAATATCGCCAATCCGCTTGCCCAGCGTGGCGATTATGGGCATTTACCTCCTACTGCGTTTATACGCATAGTTAATAGGAGAGGCCTACGTCCAGCAGTGTACAGTGATGATGACAAAAATATTGTCGAACCGGGTTACTCACTTATTTAAGTCGATGATTGCTCGACATGTTTCGACCCATTAAAAGGTTCGTCGTCCGGAGCACCCTCGGTCAAAGCCCAACGCGTCGACTTAAATACGTGTGTAACCCGGTTCGTAATATTTTACTACTGTGATCGCCAACATACTTGCCCAGTGTGACGATTATGGGCATTTAGCTGTTAAAGCGTCCATTCGCGTAGATAATAGGAGACACCTATGTCCAGCAGTGGACTGAAATCATCATCATCATCATCTCAGCCATAAGACGTCCACTGCTGAACATAGGCCTCCCCTCTGGACCTCCACATGTACCGGTTAGATGCGACCTGCATCCAGCGTGTCCCGGCGACCTTCACAAGGTCGACTGAAATGGGCTGATAATATTATAGGTATACATGTCTGATTTATTTATACGGTCAACTGTACAAAAAATAATGTTTTAAGAATAATGCTGTTCAGAATATGATTATACACATTCATCATCATCATCAGCCTATGATAGTCCACTGCTGGACGTAGGCCTCTCCTATTAACTATGCGTATTAGACGCATTAGGAGGTAAATGCCCATAATCGCCACGCTGGGCAAGCGGATTGGCGATCGCAGTAATGTGTCCACTATGATGACGCTGCTGCCCATCATCAATCTTGTAGAATGGTCAGTGACACTTTAATCCGTTAGTCATACACATTACTACACATTTACTAGTATATATTAGTACCTATATATTAAAAAAGGGTACCTATTACTATTAGGTTTGCGCGGGCTAAATTTCCGCAACTCGATGTCAAACATTTTGCGCCTATTTTGCGTGAAAGGGTACCTATTGTTTATCTACATTACATCTACCTATTAACCGTAGGTATGAATTGGTGATTTGGTTGGTTCCCATTATTTCAGGCTTTATAACTATGCCGAAATATCGGAAATTCAAATCTTCGAAATGGTAAATACACACCATCTATTATTTCTATCCCCTAAATTCTCAAATATAAAATCTGAAGCGCAATGTAAAGAGTAATAAAATAATAATTAAAATTCCCAGTTATATCACATGACAATGACAAAAATGAACTTCAATCTCCTAAACCGCTTAATAACTTCTCATTTTAAACGTCACTTTTAAATTGCCGCAATTTTTCCCCAGATAAGGGGTAAATTTGCCCGCTCCGGGGTAAATTTGCCCGGCGCTAAGATTGCGCGTGTCAGAGACAGTGTTAAATCGCCCGGTTATTTCGACCATCCGGCCGTTAACCCTTTCGACGCTAGCATGATTGCGAAATTTATGATGGGTTAAAAGGAATACTTGAGGCACTAAATGATGCTCGTCTGTGACAAAGCAAGTAAGTATTCGGTCTAAAATCGACAGTAAATTTCGAATGATAGGCAACAAAAACTACGTTGTTTTATTTGGGAGATAAGGACATTTTCACACACGAGTGCCCATGGAAACCCGATGGCAAAGTCGAGGACTTTATAGTACATTCGCATTGGGCCACTCTAGACAATGTTTTTAATCACACTTGCAAGCAAAAAAATAATCTTAACGAAGACAAATTTTTGCAGCTTCGACATTTTCAAGGGAGTTCCAGTTTTCTATAACTCCAGCAATAATAGACCGCTTAGTCAGCAGGTATGATGTAATAGTACATTACGACACAAGTGCCACCAAGTGCGAAAAACATGAAATTCGAAACGAGTGGCGATGTTTTAAAACACGACCGAAGGGAGCACCATCTGTACTAAAAAGAGTACAGATGGTGCCTGTTTTAGGCTCTAGTGCGAGAAGTGGGTCATTTTCGTCAGGTCCAAAATTTTGGAGGGCCACCTATACTAAAAAACGTCGTACGAGACACGTGCAAAAAGGAAATTCGTAACTTGTGTCGATTTAAACACTCCCTTCGGTCGTGTTTTAAAACATCACCACTCGTTTCCTATTTCATGTTTTTCGCAATTGTGTCGTAATGTACTATTTTGTACTGGATAGCTTTAGATAAAAGCTTTTATTGAAATAAATCTAAATGCCAATCTTTCGTCATCTGAGTCATGGAACAGGGGTGAACAGGGTCAACATCTTCCCTAGTACGCTGTTCACTTTTGCCCCACGGTCCAATGTCACCCTGTATTAACCTTGTAAAGCTTCTTAATTTAATGAAATGAGCCTAAGTCGTCATGCTAGGGGTAATAGGGATGAAGTTAGGATAGAAGATAACGACTTAATTAAGTCTTCATTTCCTTACCCTTAGCACTAATACTCTTAACTCCAACTAACAACAAGAATTCCCTTACTATAGGGTGTCCCAAAAATAACGCAAGATTTAAATGTAGTGAAAAAGCAAACTTTTTTTCGACCAATTCCATTTTTTTCCTGACACACGAAGTATACAGAATAGGATTAAGTATTATAATTGCAAATCGCCCAGAAGCCCTGGTGTCCTTGACGAAAAACGGTTTTGATCCCATTTTCTGACCGTTTTTCGTTCATTTCAGTGAATCCCAAATATTGTAATTAAACATAATTGTTTATTTTTATGGGGTTATTTATAGTCAAAGATCTATGTCAGCAAGCTCTCGATCGCCCATGGTTTGAAGGAGGGGATTTCACACTGCAGCAACGAAATTCACCCATATTTATGCAAATTTCTTATAAAATTTTAACAAAGGAATAGAATGTTACAGCAAATCCTTCGAAGTAAGGTCTCAGCATGCTTTACCATCAGGGATCGGAACCGGTTTTTTCGAAAAACCTCGGTATAGCTCAATATTTTAAAATGTTTTACGCTCTTTATGTAGTAAACATTCAGCATTTTATGTAATTATGACCATTATATTTTTCAATTACTCCATTAACAAATTAATTATAAACCGAAGAGCGAAAAAGAACGGAATTCGAACCGTTCTTTTGTATGGAGAAAAAACCGGTATCCGATCCCAGTTTACCATATTTACCGTATTCTTTGTACTTTATGATTAAATCAAGAAATAAGAAAGTTAGACAAAAAATTAGTATTTTTCATCGACACCTTTACTAGCTCGCAATTTAAAGTTACAAAAGTTTTAAGATCTATGACGTTCACTTCATCAGCCTATGATAGTCCACTGCTGGACGCAGGCCTCTCCTATTAATCATGCGCATAGACGCACTAGGAGGCAAATGCCCATAATCGCCACGCTGGGCAAGCGGATTGGCGACCGCAGTAATGTGTCCACTATGATGACGCTGCTGCCCATCATCAATCTTTTATCAAATAATAGTCAGTGACACTTCAATCCCTTAGTCGATTCTTACGACACCCGCAGGAGGGATAAATGTCAGTAGAAAAAGGATGCAAATTGAAAAAAAAACATTAATTCACGAACGTCTCCAAACTTCGCCAGCCGCTTAGTATTGTTTATCCCTTTCGATCTTATCAACATGTCTATAAAAACGAAAGGGACAAAATAATACTTAGCGGCTTGTAAATGGGGGATAGTTTTAAGCACTTTGTATAAATAATTGTTAAGCCTTTTTAACGAGCTGGATGCCTTGTGACTGACTTTTGTTTTGTATACGAGTAGAGAGGAAAGATTTGCACAAGACAAGAATATTGTTTTTTTTTTATATATTTATTTTCAAAACTACAATTTATTGTAGATTAAATCTAACTAATCTACATAACCTAACCTATATCTAAGATTGGCCCTTGTGGCATTGTACCGAGGATGCTGGCGGCATTTCCTCGCTGTATCGCAATACTGATGCGTTGTGCGAGGAAGTCGCCAGCTCTTCGGTCTTTAGTTACATCAACCAGACGTTTCTACTGTTGATTATGAATTATGACTCATAATTTCAATATAATGATCCTTTTAATAGAAATACCTCGGTTTAGAATATTTCACTACCATTTTAGCATAGAAATGTTTAAATTATCATTCAGTGTAGAATTATACGTTCCAGGGAGGTTCAACCTTTTTACCCTCACTGTGTTGTTCGAAAAAATATCGTTTCAAATTCAACGTTTATTTTAATGTGAACTGACAGTTTCAAGGGACTTTAGAATTTGTATTCATTAGAATTGAAGTCTAGATATTTGCATAATAGTTTCTGTCAGACTTGAATTGCACATATTATAATAAATAATATATAGGTCGTAAATTAACTAAACTTACCCGTGTGGTGACGGCAGTAATACATTTGTCGCCACCCCAACTCCTCCTGCGGGTGTCGTAAGAGTCGACTAAGGGATTCCAGTGTCCTGACCATTCTTTGATAAAAGATTGACGACGGGCAGCAGCGTCATCATAGTGGACACATTACTGCGATCGCCAATCCGATTGCCCAGAGTGGCGATTATTCACCTCCTACTGCGTTCAAACGCTTAGGTAATAGGAGAGACCTTTCTCCAAGCCTGTTTATAGGCTGAAGATGAGAAATTAACTGAAACCGTTCATCATCATCATCATCATCATCAGCCTATAATAGTCCACTCTGGACGTAGGCCTCTCCTATTAACTATGCGTATAAACGCATTAGGAGGTAAATACCCATAATCGCCACGCTGGGCAAGCGGATTGGCGATCGCAGTAATGTGTCTATCATGATGACGCTGCTGCCCATCATCAATCTTTTATCGAATAATGGTCAGTGACACTTCAATCCCTTAGTCGACTCTTACGACACCCGCAGGAGGAGTTGGGGTGGTGACAAATGAATTCTTATTGCCGTCACCACACGGCAAACACTGAAACCGTTATTTTGGCTTAATATCTAATATTTTCTTCGGTTACCGCGAGAATTACACATGAAATAAAACTGTGAAAACGGGTAAACTCGCGTATATTAACTAATTTTAACTTCATTCCGACGTTTCGAACACTTTACCTATACAGGGTTCGTGGTCTGTGGGTCTGTCATCCGCAGACCTCGAACCCTGTAAAGTGTGCGAAAAAAGTTAATATACGCGAGTTTATCCGTTTTCATAGTTTTTTTTCATTAATATCAAAGTTTAAAGATTATCGTATACGTGTAAAATGGTATCTTAGCTCGGCAGAGCAGAAACTACGCGTAAATTAAGATAAGGTAAGTGGTTTACATCCTGTCATTTATATATCCATAATGACATTTCCACCCCTATTTATAATTTGCGACACATGTCAAGACGAAATATGGCATTTATCCTTATCTCACATAAGGACTTCGTAGGAAATGGAGCACGCATACACCAACAGTAAATACGTACTGAGTGCGTGTGAAATTTTATTCGAATTGTTCATTATTTTACTTGTAAATTCGACCTTAACGTTATCGGAGTAAAGTATATCTTTGGATGATTGGGGTTGTGGAGATATGTGTCTTAGAAAAGTAACCCTTTAGGTAGATAAGGCAGTGTTTATTCGAGTTGTATTCAAAGGAATTCACGCAAAATATGGAGCCGCTATCCTTGTTATGTTGGCCGTGGCAGTATCGCTAGCGTCTACTTATTTATTTTACTTTTTATGCATTTTTTTTTCAGGCAATTAACTTAACTTTCATAGAATTGGCCCTGAATTGAAGACTATAAGTCCTAAAACTATGGGACATGAAAAGAAAGCGCCATATCGTAGCGTATTTTCACAAAACATTGTTGAAAGCACTTTGTTAATAATTTGGACAAGTTTAAGCTTATTCGACTCAGAATCACGAGCTCTTTCGATTCTGTTAGGAGAAAAAATGTCCCATAATTTACATTCAGTTTTCATTTCTTCTATTACGCTACCGCCTTTGATCATCTTTGAAAAACCGATATGGTAATGGAAAAATAGTACATTTCCTAACTAGTGCGGGAAAAATTTTTTTCGGCGAGGGTGAAAGTTAGAGCCCGAGTGAAACGAGTGCGACGATCACCCGAGTTTTGAACCTACGTCCCCAGCTTTCGCGGCTGATGCCTAACCACGCAGTAGATTGTGTAAAAACAATTATTTCACAAAACTCGAATCTCATTCATATTAATTAACAGAAACCAACACTAGGGAGCGTCCCACGATTCCCAGCGGACGAAAAACATCGGAATCATTCCTTTAATACAACATTTATATAACCGATCTAAAAACCGACTTTATAGACTTGTACAGAAAGTCAATAATCAACCAAACACGTTTGTGAGGCTAGCTATGTAATTTACATTACATTACATACAGGATGTATACGACAATTGGGCGTTTATTGCAAGACTACTAAGTTACTCTACGTAATTTATACATAAATACAGGGTGTTACACGAGCCACTGAAAACTTTGACCGGGGTGATTTAGTAGGCTATACTGAACAACTTTTACTATGCGGCCAATCATGAAATCTAAAAAAAAAATGTCTTTTTCATACATTTTGACTTTAACCGATCGATCACGACATTTTGTATGAAAGAGCCAATTTTTTTTTTGAGATTTCTGGGTTAGCTCCATAGTAAAAGTTGTTCAGTATACGTATAACCTACCAAATCACCTCGTTCAAGGTTTTCAGTGGCTCGTGTAACACGTTGTATTATAGGTAAACGTTTTGTAGAAAATATTAATGTAAGATATATTTTTATTTCTATTTGTAGTAGATGCCCGTACACTACTTTTTCTATAACTTGTAAATATTGTACATGAAGATAATTATAGAAACTTGATCTATACATATTTAAACATAACACAAAGATGATTTTACTGTCAATATTGAATTGGAAACTATAAATAACGAAATTTCCTAATAGGTACCTAATTTGATATATGAAAATGTTTGAGACAAGCTCTATATACATGGTGTGAATTGACACATTCAATATTATATATATACAAAATGTATGAAAAATATTGTATAGTAATTTTGCATAAAAAAATAAAGTCATAACTTTTACAACAGAAGAATACGTAGAGACAACATTTTCATTAAAGCCCCTTTGTCGCAGCCAGTCTGTATACCGTTTAATTTAATTCCCGACCCTTATGCTCTGTCATGAGAAATGATAATGACAGGTACGGTATGTAAATACGATAAGGTGACGTGACATTTGGGCAACTGACAGGGTGAAATGACTCGATAAAATTACTGAGAGTCATTAGGGGAAGTGGCAAGCCCGATTATGGTATACTCATATTCATACTCATTTATTGTCAACGTTTTATCTTTCTAAGAATACAATTGATGATATCAATTTAATTTGTATATAAGGTGTCATTCCATCAAACCTATGCTATCTCGATATATTTTATATTAACTGTCGCATTGTC
Source organism: Thaumatotibia leucotreta (assembly GCA_025490895.1). Lineage (NCBI taxonomy): Eukaryota > Metazoa > Arthropoda > Insecta > Lepidoptera > Tortricidae > Thaumatotibia > Thaumatotibia leucotreta. Next base: position 12,520 of record JALPQI010018099.1, read on the forward strand.
GCCGCTGTATCAGGTCAGGGCTTAGAGAATAAAAAAATAAGTATAATAGGAGAATCTTACACAAATGGACCTAGTCCCACGGTAAGTTTAATTTAAAGGTTGTGTTGTGGGTACTACGAGGTAAGACCAGCGTGACTCAGGTGACCGTAACCATGGCAATAACGGACCCTAAATAGTTGATTCACCCAATTACATAGGTACAGCAAGAGCTCCGCTTAAGATGGATTTAGACCAAACGAGCATTCTATCCCGCACTCTACGAAATTCGTTCGTAACACAAAACGTGCTTCGTGGAAATTCGTAGAGTGGGGGATAGAATGAGCGAATGCTCGTTTGGTCTAAATGCACCTTTAGCCTTTTCACCTATAAAGATAACCCAAAACTATTTATTTTCGAAACACTAAAAGGCACATTACGCTAAATAAACGTGTTTGAGTCTGTCACTCTAAAAAAAAAACAAAAAAGTAGTAACCAGAAACGCAACTCACTCCCAACCCATTCATTCACGTTAGAAATAATTAAATTAACCGAGTCGCGAGTGAACGAGGAATGACGAGTCATTCGTTCATTGTTATTAAACGAATTAAAATGCATTTTTGTTAGCTTTTTGTCTTTTAGTTAAAATAAATGACCGGTATTTTTACTGTAGACTGGCTTTAATTCATAAACGTTCTCCTAACTATGCAAGCCGCTAAATATTGTTCATCCCTTTCGGTCTTATGGACATATGAATAAGACCGAAAGAGAGAAACAATACTTATTGGCTTGCTAAGTTAGGAGACATTTATAAATCCTTTAAATTTGCAATGCATGTATTTTTCGACCCACTTATTGTATTTTTTAAGACAGTTTTCAAAATAAAATATTTGTTCCTCAGCCATGTATGTATTTAAGTATCTATTTGTATCTATCTATTATACAGTGTATTAACATGATATTGGCTTTAATTGAATCGAGGAATGCGGTGCAGTTTTTTAGCCAAACCGTGAACATTAGTCGATTCAAAATACAAATTGTAAAAAGTGATTAACTTTCTAAGAAAAGTTAATTGAGAAGCAATGTACTTCAATATGAAATTGACTTTGCACTTGACAATGACAGATTTCAGCCACTCACAACGTTTGACAACTAAGCAGTACACGCGTTACATTGATCGTTCGGAGGAAATAAAATTAATTGTACGGTCAATTTAATTATTTGTCAAATGTTAATACTTGAAAACGATTGCTAGTAATGCGTATTATTACCCATTTTCGTAAAAGCCCGGGTGATGGTAACACACTGTATATGTATATCGTCGCTTGGTTGGTACCCACATCACAAGCCTTATTTGACCGTGGGACCAGGTCAATTTGTGTTAGATGTCCCAAGATGTTTATTAGTATTATTTCTTAGTAGTTCCCGAGTCATGGCTCTTTTCGATGTATTTAGGTATCTTATCTACATGTTATATTTATTTTATTATACTTACGCTTAGTAGCTACAAGACAATATTAGTGGATACAAGATCATCTCACGATATACGTTTATTATTTATATAACCTCATTGTCTTTGTAATTTCAGCGCAATAACGACTTAAGTCAATAGCATTAATAACGGCAGCCTTAAAGTTTGAAATGGGCTCATAACAAAACTGGCACATTCGGAATTAGGGAGATCCCATAAAGATTGCCTCTCAAAACGCCGTTCGATCAAAATCCTTTAGGGTGTGGTGTAAAACAGAAGAGTTTCTACGTCTTGTTTTGATGATGTTATAATCAGAGATCGGACAAATGTGCGTCATTGTTAGCAATAATATGGACATGACTCCAAAGCTGATTAAATGAATAATTAAACTAATAATTTATTGAAATTTGATATCGAAGGTTTAAGGTGACTATTTAGAAAGGTTTTAATTGTTACCGGTGTCCAATAGGTAATTTTATGAAAATGATTAATTATTCAATCAACTTTGGCGTTATGTGCATATTATTGTGAACAATGACGCACATTTTTCCGATCCCTGGTTATAATAGATGGTAGTTCTAGTTCATATGTGTTTTACTGAAAATCAGCGTCACGTAGTGAGTTCCACTGCGGGACATCATGCTGAGTGAAGACCTTTTAGCGCAATTCACTGTTCACATGTAAATTGTTAATGTAACCAAGTAAATTTTCTTTTGTGCTAATAAACAATGAATAATAAATAAATAAATAAATATCTTGAGATATCTTACACAAATCAACCTAGTCCCACGGTAAGCTCAATTAAGGCTTGTGATGCTTTGTTATTAAAATATTATCGAACCGGGTTACTCACGTATTTAAGTCGATGATTGCTCGACATGTTTCGACCCAATAGGGTTCCTCGTCCGACGGAGTACGCGTCGGGCTTTGGCCGAGGGTGGTCCGGACGAGGACCCTCTTAATGGGTCGAAACATGTCGAGCAATCATCGACTTAAATACGCGAGTAACCCGGTTCGATAATATTTCAATATTATGTTTGAGTCTCACGTTAGTTATAATCACAGATCGGACAAATGTGCGTCATTGCTCGCAATAATACGGACATGACTCCAAAGTTAATTGAAAAATTAATCATTTAATCATTTTCAGAAAATTACCTATTTGACTCCGGTAACTATGAAAACCTTTGTAAATAGTCACCTCCAAGCTTCCAAATCAAATTTCAAGAAATTATTCATTTAATCAAATTTTGAGTCATATCCATATTATCGCGAACAATGACGCACATTTGTCCGATCTCTGGTTATAATTCTAAAATTGACCTACTTATGTAAAAACGCTATCTCCTACTCCTTTAACCACATTTTCACAAGAACATTAGACATTGAGGAGACAATAATCCAATTTATCTGCAAAGTCGGAAGAGTCGTAAATTTACTTCAAACTTTGTAACGGATAGTCCAGTTTTGATGGAGTTTGTCCCGTGTCATCGAAACTCGCATCCGTCATTATGGGTTTAATACTAGTTCATCATCATCAGCCTATGATAGTCCACTGCTGGACGTAAGCCTCTCCTATTAACTATGCGATGCGTATAGAAGCAGACGCATTAGGAGATGAATGCCCATAATCGCCACGCTGGGCAAGCGGATTGGCGATCGCAATAATGTGTCCACTATGATGACGCTGCTGCCCATCATCAATCTTTTATCAAATATTGGTCTGTGAAACTTCAATCCCTTAGTCGACTTTTACGACACCCGCAGGAGGAGTTGGGGTGGTGACAAATGTATTCTTACTGCCGTCACCACACGGCTGCAATAAAAAGTAATTGTTTCGAAATAAGTGAAAACAGGAGCCACCCGCATTGCCATGCGGGTGGCAGGACCGGTCATTGTGAAAATCTTTGGGGGAGGCCTATGTTCAGCAGTGGACGTCTTTCGGCTGATATGATGATGATGATGATGTAAAAACCTTATTCATAAACGTCTCCTAACTTAAGAAGCCGCTAAGTAGGTGTAATATGTCTCTTTCAGTTCAATATACATATTGATAAGACCGACAAGGACAGACACTACAAACTTAGCGGCTTGCTAAGTTAGGACTGTGTGTAAAACTATATTTAATACTTATATACTTATTTATACAGCTTAAAAGGACATGTTAAATGTAAAAAAACTCACACTAAGTTATTAATAAAAAACTAATTAAAAAAGGTTTAGAACTTCTGAACTCTAAAAATTATCAGCTATTCCAAACCTTTTTCGTCGTAACATTAAATTAGTAAAAGTTATGATTTCAAAGCTATCCTGCTGTTAAAAACTTTAGTCGTATTCATTTTAGCATTTATGTAAAGTAATATTTTAAATTTTTACATTCGTGAGTGCCAAAATTGTTCACAGTATTTTTATGTGTTTTAGGTGTCATCATTATAACTATGTTTACATCGTATGCTTAGTACATAATGAACCCTTTGAACGCTAAGAACCACTAAAGTCGTCGTGTGTCGTCATGCCTACCATGCCAGCAGCCATTAAAATGGTCATCGAGTATGCTGTCAAAGTAACAGTCTTGCTGACAGATAAGGTTCATTTTCGTTGTTCATTATTAAAGATACTGGCGTGTGTGTCACATTATGATGCGAGATGGAAGGCCCTTAAAAAGTTAACGTCTTAAATTCTTGTTACTTACAGGGTGAACGATATGAAGTGTTACCAATTTCAAAGGACTGCGATTTTTTTGTTGCAACAATTTATTACTATAAGTAAGAAAAAACAAGAGATTTTTTTTTTAATTTTGTCATTAAATTTACTTTTAGTCAAAATGACTACCTTTGCCATGACTACGGTCTTCAAACGGTAAAAATATATTTGCTGGCAGCACGTATGTGACCACTGGGTAGAGGTATGTGCCAGTGAAATACGATCGCTTTCTTCATTGCATTTATACTAGCATGTTTAATTGCTCCCACCTTTCTCTTAAAAATAGACCAGATAAAAAATCCGAAACTAACTGCACAGGAGAAATGACACGTGAAATTCGGTTTTCAGCCATTTTTGGTTCTTACGAGCTTTATAAGCCGAAGCTCAGTATCGGTCTTATGTTTGCGGTCTTCAACCCAAATGTTTGCGTGCCTAAGACTTCAATGCGGTGTCCAAAACATATTTCCGATAATAAACCGCTATTACTTTGACACCAGACTTAATAAAATCTACTTGGTAACACTTTATATCGTTCACCCGTACATATTTGGTATGACCTTAACTTTCAGATCCTATTATCCAAGTTTCTATATTTATCAATTATCAAAACGGTCCAATCACAAGCGATATCAAGTTAGATCACTTACGCGCACTTGTAAAGTTGTCAAGGGCACACATACACATATCCGACTATTTAACACCCTTATTTCAATCACCATAAGGTCCAAACATGGTCAGTTATCTTTGATGTCGAGAGTACCATCGCTATCATATATATCTGAGCAACCAGAGTGGTCACAAATATCTAAACAGGCCTCTGAAATAAGCATAGACAAACGTCTTTTCAAAAGGGCTTATTTCCAGTTGGCTCTTTTTTGGGAAATTTACAAAAACTTAATGCCACGGTTTCCATTTCGATATTCTTACTGTGTTTTTGATATAGTATTTAAGTAAATTGATATAAATGTTATGGCACTAAATATATTGCATTATCAACTTAATTATTAAGTTAATTTATCTTACACTTTCAGAATTAAGCACTTTTGATGTAAAAACTTTAGAATTAGAGTTTATCATATAATACACAAACTATTTTTCAAGCAAATTTTGAAAATCCTTAATTTACTCGTATACAAAAATTACTTAATACCAAGTTATCATAATAAAATATACACTTACGGCCTTATTCATAAAAAATCCTTGTTGAAGGTTTGAGGGGCCCAATAGTTATCGAGCCGATAAGTCTTGTTGAACGGTTTATAAGAAGTGTTATTCATAAACGCTCAATATCTCTCCGATAACTGTTGAGCCGCTGTTGAACGGATTAGACGCGTTATGTTGGCGCCTTGACAAAATCATAGACAAAAATGTGGTCTCACCGCAAATTAAAAAAAAGTTTGACAGCTGTCTGGCGGGAATTCGCAAATATTTCCTAATTCCTTGTAACTTACTTTTATCTAAAATAATTATATTATCATCATCTTGAACCTGAAATTATTAGGTACTTACTACGTATTCTTTTACCTAGGTAACTAATCAAAACAGTTAGCTTTATGATTAGGTACTTGCGATGACGGTCAGATAACGAAACATAATTGTATGGCTAGTTAGTACCTAGGTATGGGCATTGGGCAGTTAGTAGTACGGGTAAGTAATAAATAAATATTTACTACCTTGCGACCCTAACACCTAATTGCAGTTAGAACCTGAAGTTCTGGTGTGAGGCCAGCTCCTCTGCGATCTTTCTTCAGGTCTTCTTTCACCAACTCTACTATATACAAAACAGTCGCCTTATTAAAGCGGTATCGCCGCCTAAATTCAACATCGGGCAGATCCTCAATGGGATCTGCCCTTATGTTATATATTTTTGGACGGCGGATTACACAAATTCATCAATAGCGTTTAAGGCCTGCATGATGGAGTCTCACTGCGTATTGACGTTGAAGTTGAAATGGTTGAAAAACTATCAACAAAATTTTAAATTAAAAAAGTTGGAGATTAGTTTTCCCACCATTTCTGATTCGTGTAATGTTGCATGTAGAGAAAATCGAAACTGCGTAACTACTTACAATAAATCATCGGATATTTATTTTAAATACCTATCTAAATATAATTAAGTATCTCTGGATACATATTTAATAATAATCAGATGAATAGACGATATAAAAAACTATACACCAAATCAGACTTTCATACCTTTATCTTTTCTCTTCTGCCTACTTTAAACGCATGGTTATGCACCTGTCAAAAATCAGCTGATCAAAATTTTGGCAGCCATCTTGTTAAATAAGAAGTTATAAGACCGTTATAGAAGGGTCCTCGGCTCTATAACTTTCGGGGGATTTATAGTAGGTTTGAGCGGCTGAATAGCGCTATTGAACGTTTATGAATAACGTTTTTAGCCATCCGGTCAACAACGACCCATCAGCGGGCGCGTAACTTTTTATGAATAAGGCCGTTAATATAAAAGCTCATCTTTTTCTTACTATAAGGGAGAAATAGGCCCTTTCGATACGGACTTTGTAATTTTAACATTTTAGAGGACAAGAAGAGACTTATTAGAACTTGTAATTCAAAGCATATGTGTTAGTTTTTAGTAACACGTCCCACTTTGTCGCTTACCATAAATACGAGATTTCCTATCTTCATATGAATAAACTGACAAAGCGAATTTATTGCAAATGACAAAGTGGGACGTTTTACTAAACTCACTCACTTATGTGTATTTATCTAATATTAGCAAAACTATATTCATAGTTAACCATAGTTGCCGTGTGGTGACGGCAGTAAGAATACATTTGTCACCACCCCAACTCCTCCTGCGGGTGTCGTAAGAATCGACTAAGGGATTGAAGTGTCACTGAGCATTATTTGATAAAGATTGACGATGGGCAGCAGCGTCATCATAGTGGACACATTACTGCGATCGCCAATCCGCTTGCCCAGCGTGGCGCTTATGGGCTTTTACCTCCTAATCCGTCTATATGCATAGTTAATAGGAGAGGCCTACGTCCAACAGTGGACTATCATAGGCTGATGATGATGATGATGACTCCTCAGTTATGGCGATAGAGTGCATGTTTACATGTTTTTGAGCACCATGGTTGGACCTATATATTTGATAACGAATAGGCTTCAGAAAGTTAGCTCCAATAGTCAGTTCTGACGAGGGTCTCATTGGATGTGACGCGAAGATGCGTTCAGAACTTCAGAGGTTTATCTTGTACATCGAAAATCTAAAACTAAATAAATAAATATCTTGGGACATCCTACACGAATCGATAGTCCCACGGTTAGCTCAATTAAGGCTTGTGATGTGGGTACCAGGCGACAATAAATATAATAGATCATCATCATCTTCATCATCAGCCTATGATATTCCACTGCTGGACGTAGGCCTCTCCTTAACTATGCGTATACACACATGAGGTAAATGCCCATAATCGCCACGCTGGGCAAGCGGATTGGCGATCGCAGTAATGTGTCCACTATGATGACGCTGCTGCCCATCATCAACCTTTTATCTAATTGTGGTCAGTGACACTTAAATCCCTTAGTCGACTCTTACGACACCCGCAGGAGGAGTTGGGGTGGTGGCAAATGTATTGTGAAAAAGTTGGCAACCCTAGCCATATAAACATACACAGAAAGTGCTCTCGGTGATTTAAATAAGTAAAATTGTAAATAACATACACTTACGATTATAGTGCATACAAAAGTTTGAGTTCATAACTTGCGATTGAAGCCACGCTATTTGTTACCGCACAATGACACTTTTTGGGATTTTAGAACAATGGTAAGAATAACTTTTAGCCGTTTTACATTTAAAATCATTAATGTAAACAAATGAATTCAATAATTATAACGGTGCAATGAACATTACGCTCACGCCATTGGATGAAGTTTTTGACAACTGACAGATTGATTGACCTGAAGTGCGCTGCAGATAAATAATAGTGTTGCCATAAGATAAAAATAAAAAGTTGCGTTCATAAACTGGAATATGCATCATTTTGGGTGCATTCGAACGTTACCATAAATCAACCTAGGACTCGTTCAAAAACTAGGATAAATTAATTTCCCAATACCAGAAGTGATTTAAACATAACTAAAATGGCATCTAAGAAACTCGTCAAAGCGACTACGAACACCCGAAATATGACAAATATAGTGATTTGTTACAAGTGCAAATCTTTTGTTGACCCAAAAAACACAATATCATGTTCAGCGTGTAAGAAAAGATATGAATATGACTGCGCAGGTGTATCAGAAAAGCTGCACCGATTAAGAACACTTGATTCACGGAAACAGTGGAAATGTAAAATATGTATAGAAAATAAAATATGCCTTGAAAGAACGACTTCGAAGACAAAAGAGAACTTTAGCACCTCTTTATCATCCCCAGTGACCCACGAAACTACTGATATGATTACATTAGATCAGCCTCTTACCTTAATTACGACCCCTGAGAATGACAAAAAAAAGCAAAGTCACTCCGATGAGACATCAGTACACCTACCAGCCTCAGAATTTACCAAAAAGTATGAGGATGAACAACTTATGAACCTCGGGGATACTAAAATACCAAATTCTCACCAAACACCTGTACATTCGCCATTTACTGAAATCGCCAAAAATCATGAAGTACAAAAACAGGCTATAACCCTTGAGGATACTAAAATGCCTCAGATGATGCTTGCTCAGGCTACGCCCAAAGGAACCCCAAAGCAAGATGAGGTTAAAGAGCTACTAGAAACCCCAGAAACTACAAAAACACATGACGAGACTTCACTGACTTTGGAGACTTTAAAATTGAAATACAATACTTTTAATTCCGATATGTCTGACTCTCAAAGCTCATCCGAAATTGGTGAAGGCGATACACTCGACGAATCGTCTTTTATAAATACTCCGTTATCATCAGCTTTACTATCCAAAAGTGCAGATATGTCCTTCAGAAAGTCAAATGAACTACAAGAAGCGAAAGAAAAAATCGAACAACTATCATCGGCGCTAGATATTACGCAAAATGAATTAGAAAATAAAATATTAGAAAACAACGAACTGTATAGACAAATAGAGAAACTCACTGTAGAAAACACAACATTAAAAACTTTATGCTATTCGCCAACAGTCAGAGGAAAGTTTGGTAGTATAAAAAAAACCAAGTAAAATACCGTCATTGATCTCACCAAACGGGATGTCAACGCCAACACCAACCACAGCTTTTCAATCAGCAAACACTGCAGATGAAAGTACGGACTTTCTTTACTTGCGGCGAAAAATTATTCAATTGGAGGAGCAACTGAAAGACGCAACTAGCGAAATCGCAGACTTAACAAAACAAATCGAAACATTGTCACAAAAACTCCTATACACTAGCAATAAAGACATTATACTTAATATGAAACACCCTGAAGCAATTTCAACAGACACTAGATCGTCAGAAACCAAAAAGAAACAAGAAATGATCCTCACAAGCAAAAGAAGAACCAAACTCTGCGTTCTTAGTAATCAGAGGTATAATGGAACTTTAGCGGCGATAGACAATGCATTTGATCACGATTTTGAATATTGCCTTTACACTATGCCGAATTTGGGAATACATGGAATATTAAAGACCATACACAACAAACTCATAAATTTTACGCAAAATGATTTTTGTGTAGTACTTTTAGGTGAAACCGATTTCAAAAACAAACAAAACAATCTTAAACTAGTTTACGATATAAGGGCTGAAGTACAAAAAATAACTCACACTAATGTAATTGTTTGTCTTCCTACCTACGTGTGTGGAGCTCCTATATATAACTATCTAATCGAAACTTTTGGCAAAGAATTAATACAGGATGTAAATAGCGATTATTATTGCCACATTTTTGACACTAATTTTGAATTATCACTAGATATGTTTTCTAAATACTCTGGAAAAATTAATAAATATGGTGTAAAGAATATATTTTTAAGCTTAAAAAAATATCTTAGAGATATTCAGAGATGTGCAAACGAAAGCCAGGTAGTCCAAAGCCAAACCTTTCAGCACTCCTTTCGTTGCAAATTATTCTTGTAATGCTAACGATATTGGTATTATAAACAGCTCGAAACTTTTTCTTATGCATCAAAATATTGCAGGATTATTAAATAAAATAGATAATGTTAATATAGTATTAAACGAGCTCGAGTCTAAAATGTGTAAGGTTGACGTGTTATGCCTAACTGAGCATTTCATGAAGCGTGGTGAAGAAGTAAACTTAGTACTCGGAGGCTACACATTAGCGGACTCTTTTTGCCGCAGCTACAGTCGTCGTGGAGGCACATGTATACTTATAAGAAACGGAATTAGTTTTAAGGCAGTAGATTGGATTAAAGCCTTAAGCATTGAAAGTGTATTCGAATGTTGTGGCGTACTGTTGCCAGAACTGCAATGTATGGTTGTTTGTGTATACCGAACTCCAGGAGCAGAAATAGGCTTGTTTTTTCAAAAACTAGATGATTTGTTGATAAAACTCTATAGAAGCTATGCAAAAAAAGTTTTGATCTGTGGAGACTTCAATATTGACCGTCTTAAACAAAATTCCACGAGCCTCGAATTTGAAAGAATACTACAGGAATACAATTTTTATCTCCAAGTAAACAGTCCTACCAGAATAACAGTGAACACTAGTACTTGTATTGACAATATTGCATCCAACTTTAAATTAAAAAACAAAGTGCAAGTTCTTCCTCTTCAATTATCAGATCACACTTCCCAGCTAATTGGTATACCCATACAAGAAAAGAAAGTAGTTGACAGGTGGTACAGCTGGAAACGTGACATGTGTCAGTATAATAACGATAAATTTAGAGAGTGTATTAATAGCTTATCCTTCTCAGAAACGTTTACTTCAGATGACACGAATGAAGCGTTTACTAAATTTCATGATTTAATTGTTTTGTTCTTCGATCTTTGTTTCCCACTTATCAGGGTTAGAGAGAATAACATTAGAAAGCCGAATTGGATTACAAATGGTATACGAATTTCAAGCCAAAAGAAAAGACACATGTATCATCAATATATACGTAGTCGAAACGGAAATATAAGAAATAGCTATACAAAATACACAAGAATACTTAAAAAATGTGTACAAGACTCGCAAAAAATCACAAACGCCACATACGTTAGTCAATCAGATAATGTTACCAAAGCGACTTGGAATGTGATAAAGGATAATACTGACAATAAAGAAATTAGCAAAAGTATAGGTATAATTCGTCAAAACGGTCTGGTTATTAGTAGCCCAACACAAATAGCAAATGCGTTTAACGACAAATTTGTGGACGAGGCAAATGAACATACAGAGAATCTAGCAATAAATAATCACAGCAACAGCCGCGTTGCAACCTCTATCTTTTTACAACCTGTAAACCCTTATGAAATTATTGAAATAATCAAGTCACTACGCAATACCAGGTCCACTGGCTATGACAACATCCCTACGTCCTTAATGAAACAAAATGTAGATATTCTTGTTTATCCATTGTGTCACATCATAAATCTATCAATAAGGGACGGGGTTTTTCCAAATAAACTAAAAACTACTATAACTAGACCCATATTTAAAAAAGGAGAAAAATGTGCCATAGATAATTATCGTCCAATCGCTCTGATACCCATATTTTCAAAAATTTTTGAAAAAGTTATTTACACTAGAATGATTAACTTTTTTGAGAAAAATATGGTCATATCAGATATTCAATATGGATTTAGGGCAAAGAAATCAACGACTCTTGCTATCTATGAACTTGTCAATACTATAGCCAAATGTAGAGACCAAAGAATTCCTGTTTCTGCGATTTTCTTAGATATGTCTAAAGCGTTTGACAGAGTCTGCCATAGTATACTGCTAAACAGGATATACCAATATGGCATTAGAGGAAATTGTTATCTTTGGCTTAAATCTTACCTTGAAAACAGATCGCAATATACTGAAGTAGTGTCATACTGTAGTAACACTAAGTCACTAAATACTTACAGATCAGACCTGAGGAGCATAAAAGTAGGCGTGCCACAGGGAAGCATCTTGGGACCACTTTTATTTATTCTTTATATAAATGATTTACCAAAAGTTACGGATCAAAAGATGCTTCTCTTTGCTGATGATTGTTCTATTATCATACAAGGAGGTAACGAACAAGAGCATAATTCAATCGCCAATAAAGTTTTTCATGATGTCCTTCTATGGCTAGAAGCAAATAATTTAAAGGTAAACATGTCAAAAACTAAATATATGCAATTCCATGCTCCCCAGGCTGAGCCTTATAACATTAAGGTCGAATATAAAGGACTGGAAATTGAAAATGTAAAAACAATAAAATTCTTAGGACTACAACTTGACTGCCACACGAACTGGAACTCACACTCTGAAAATATTATCAATAAGCTTAGTAAATTTATATATCCACTTCGAAGACTGAGAGAAATATCGTCAGAGAAGACGGCGCTGCTAGCTTATTACTCATATGTAATGTCCAACCTTCGATATGGTCTTGTGATATGGGGAAACTGTTCAACAAGGGAAAAAGTGTTTAGGCGCCAGAAGCGGTGTCTCAGATCAGTAAATGGATTAAAGCAAAGGGATTCCTGTCTCCCACTTTTTAGAAAACTTAAATTGTTAACGTATCCATGTCTGTATATTTATGAAATTTCTATATTTGTTAAAACTAACGGTCATCTTTTTGAAAATAAACAACCCAGGCTAAGACTGCAAGAAAAATATGGTTTTGATAAAGTATGCCCAAAACATAAAACTGCTTCATTTAAAAACAGTGTTGCGCCCATGAGTGTCAAAGTCTTTAACCACCTTCCAAATTGTATTAAGAAGTTACCACTGACAGCATTTAAAAAGAAACTGTATGGATGGCTAACGGACAAATGTTTTTATAGTTTAAGTGAATATTTTACGAATATGAATGATTAAGATATACATAATATTACTTCCTGCATGCTAGTTAATTATTGCATACCCCACGCGGGTAGAAAATGGAGAATCTATGTAATTACTTAACAACTGTATAACCTGTTTTCATGCAATAAATGAATTTTACTTTACTTTACTTTCTTACTACCGTCACCACACGGCATATATAATAGATAGAACAAATATTTGTAATAAATAAATAAGTACACAAATAATGCCCTCGCCAGGATTCGAACCCGGAACCTTCAGCTTCGCAGGCAGGGTCACTACCAATTAGGCTATGGAGGCTGACAAACATGCGAGTTTATTTCTGTCACTCTCATAACGCCTTCGTTTGAGTAACAGAGACGGATGCTCGAAAGGCATTATCGGTGTTTGTAGTAGGTCCTCAGCTTTGAAGGACAAAGTTTCTAAAACATTACTCTCGTTTGAGTAGGTTAGGTCCAAATTGTTTGTGTGGTTAATTTAACGAAAATTTAGTTATACACAGTTACACTTCAAAGATGGACAAAATACATTTTAGTGATAGTACTGACAGTACCTGTCATAAGTATCTTTGAGACCTATGTCCAGGTGAAAGTTTCGGCTGATATGATGATGATAATATTATAATCAGCTCGACGAAACTTGATCCCTATGACAGCTGTCAGTTCCATACATTATCTGTCAACAATGTCGCAATTTGACAAGTAATGTATTGAACTGACAGCTGTCATAGGTACAATCCTAAATTGTAATGTTTTTGATAAAAAAGTTTAAAACAAACTTCAAACATCTGTAAAATCACCTGTTCGGTAAGTTAAATTTTATAATATTCTTATTCTTTACTCTTTTTATTCTTTGCTGTCCGTCATAAGGAACAAATCCGTGTCTAAAAACATTTTTCAGTACAGATGGTGCTTTTTTTAGGCGCCTCAATTTATCACTTGTATCGTATTCTACACAAAATCAACAGAAGACTTACGAGTATTCCCATAAACCTGCAATAAAATAAAACCGCAGTCGCTATAGAAAAGAAAAACATAACGATACAAAACAATCTCAAAAAAACATGTCTCTAATTCCCACTCGATAATATGTCGAACGATAAGGAGTCACTTACATATCTTCAACTAATAACTAAAACTCATTATAAAAACTGTAACTACTCTTAGCAACCTCGTATGTCAGTACTGAATCAGAACTGAGATACGAGCTTATTTCAACTAGTTATTTGTTACTTACTACGTTTTGCTTGTGAACCGACGATGTCCTCTAAGTGAACATCACCGTATATTGTTGACCATTAGTATCCCTTATTACAAAGCGCATAAGGCACACAAATGATCAAAAAAGCCCGTTGAGAGCTCGTTGCGTCAATTGGTCCCTTATGAGGGTCCTCAAACTTTACCTTATTGCGTGTTCTTTCAATATTTTTACAGCCTTAATTTTATATGGGTTTTATGAAGTGTCATCAAAAGTCCTCATATTGTTGAGATTAGACAACAGGAAATCGGGAATGTTGAGGTTATTCCTGTTTTTGCTATTTCTTTCGCTA